>JABFEA020000044.1:13541640-13552254 GCA_019775915.2 Cyphomyrus plagiostoma
CGCCCCCCCGCCCCCCCCCCCCCCCCCCCGCCCCCCCCCCCCCCCCCCCCCCCCGCCCGCCCGCCCGCCCGGCCCCCTTCTGTCACACACGATTGTCCGATCCTCCTGTGTGTCATGCCCCGTCGTTAATCCCATGTAGAATCCCTGCATTTACCAGCTGTTCTACATTTAGACACACCATTAGTCTAAATGCCATTAGTCTCCTGTGTTTCAGTCCGCATCCAAGTCTGTTTCCCCAGTCGAGTCATTGATATTATGTTTCAATGTCCTGAATTAGGAATGATTCCTAATAAATCCCTCGGTTCTGATCCCTCGTCCTATTTCCACAGTCTCAGTCATGACAG
This sequence comes from Cyphomyrus plagiostoma, assembly GCA_019775915.2. Taxonomy (NCBI): domain Eukaryota; kingdom Metazoa; phylum Chordata; class Actinopteri; order Osteoglossiformes; family Mormyridae; genus Cyphomyrus; species Cyphomyrus plagiostoma. Next base: position 13,541,985 of record JABFEA020000044.1, read on the forward strand.
AAACACAGTTGTTTTGTCCTGCGTCATGGCACTTAGTTCATTTGTAGTTTGTACTTAAACATAGATCATGTTTAATAACATTAAGGCAGTTCTCAAAATGACCTGGACTATTTAAACTAGCTGACACTGTAAAATGTTGATAAGGAGTCCTAATTCCACTGAATACTGTAGGTGAAAATGAGCATCTTCTGGGTTAGAGGATGACTATCAGAATTCATTAATATTCATTAAATTCACCCTCAAGTATTATTACAAGCATGTTAATCTGCTATATGCATTTTCCCTAAAGCGATGGTTTAAATAGGGTTCAGTGATTTCCTGTATGATATATGCTGCTCAAAGCTGTTTCAGTAGCAGAACTTTTTGTCAATTACTCGAAACAGAAATAAATTTACAGAATGGGACTTTAATATATGTAATGAGTAATGCACTTCCAGCTGAGCAAAGTCACAGTAACACAGGGCCAGAAGGAACACAGTCACATGATTCAAACAAGGACCTGAAAATGTAAAACTTTCACAAAAACCTTCTGTTTCTGTTGGAACATGAGTGCGTTGAGTTGAAGCTTGGCGTCATAACTGTGCCTGGTACTGCCAGATACCCAGAGACAGGTGTTCCCGCAAACATATGCATGCATGCATGAGACACAGGAGGCTGGCAGCCATTACCAATGGCAAAATATGCATGCATTATGGACGTTTAGTTCCATGGATTCAAATTTCCTCCAGGTACTCCAGATTTCTCATGCAGTCCAAAAATGTGCAGCTACACTAACTGGCATCATTAAATTGCTCGTAGTGTGTGTGAGCATGTATATGGACCATGCAGTGGACTGGCATTCCAATCCAAGGTGTACCCCAGCCTTGTGCCCTGTGCTGCATGGGATAGGCTCCAGGCTCCTTATCACCCTGACCAGTAGTGATCATCAGCTGTAGGACTCCTGCTCACACCTGGACAAAAACACAATTAAATCCGGACTGCATGATAGAGTTCCCCCAATCTCCCCCCCATGGTGGATTTATGGCAGGGTTGCTGCCACCTCTTCCTTTGGGTTGCTATCCCATCTTCCAACCCAGTGCTGAGCTATGTAACTATTATCAAAACTGCACGCTGGATTTATATAACTCCAATTCACCCTAGCGTGTTTTTTGGACAGTGGCGCATACTCTGCAGACACATTGTCTGTAGAACCTGATTAAACCTGATGAACTTCTGAAACAGATCTCACCAAAATTGAAGCAGGGTCAGATAACGATGGCAAAAAAAATGGTGGTTTTGACCCTTGATCTTGTCAGCACGAAAACTCAGAACTTATTTGAAGAATCTTTTTCAAACTTTGTAGACATATTGTACGAGTGAACAACTGGATCTGATCAAATGTCAAGAAAAATTGCCCAAAACCTGAAGCCGTGTTGGTTAGTGGCAGCAAAAGGAAGAGTGACTGCAGATGATGTTAGATGGAATTTATATACTGCAGAAAAACATTACATGGATAAAAATCTACATTTCATATTGTGACAAATTGCCCTAAAAATGAAGCTGCAGCTCTATGTGGCAACAAAGGAAGGAAAGGAAGGTGTAGACAACACTTGGTCTTGTGAGAAAAGTAACTCTAAAAGTCTTTCACAGTATGCATAAAGATCTGGAATTGCTGCAAAATTAAAGCAGTGCCAAACGGTGGTAGCAAAGCGAAGGCCAGCCTTACACACTTGATCCTTTCACCATGATAAAAATTCTGTCGGGTCTTTTCCAAACATAACAGATAGGTAAAGATCTGGACCAGTTCATATTGTGAGGCAAATTTCACCAATATTGAAACAATGCTGCTTAGTGGAAGTAAAGAGAAGGGTGACCGCAGAAGATGTTTGACCTTGTGAAGAGAACATCTCAATTTGATCTAATGATTCAATATACTCCCATTTGATCCTTGATGGATCTTGATACCACTTCACAAAAACATTATATGGATGAAAATCTACACATGATACACCTGAGACAAGACACCAAAACAACTGATGTAGTAGCAGTAGGTGGAAGTAGAGGGCTGAAAGGGGAGCCACAGCCGCCATCTTGTAAACACCTTATTTGGTGGATCTATGTGCAAACTTCCCTGGAACATTGCATGGGTCAGTTATTCTCAAACTGTGGGTCATGAGATGATTTGAGTAGCATCTGTTTAATATTTTTTGTTCTGTGCATAATTCCATATATGTTATTTTATAGTTTTCATGTCTTTGTAATTATTATAAAATGTAGGGGACAGTACAAATGAGCCTTTTTGGGGGGAGTGTGTCCAAACTGTACTGCAGGGCTGTTCAAGTCAGGGTCCTCGAGGGCCGAGCGCTGCTGTTTTTCCAGCCTTCCTTTACCTGAGAGCCAGTTGTGGCCAATTAGAGCCAGAAATTATTAAGATAACTACCAGGGAGACTTGAAAACAAGGCCTGGATTTGGAATCTAGGGCCAGATTTGAATAGGGGGGGCTGTACTGTATATCCATTCATACATACATCCATCCATCTCTCTACCAACTGCTTCTCCTAGAAAAGGTCTCAGGAGGCCTGAAGCCTATTCCAGGCTGCATAGGGAACAAGACAGGGTTACATCCAGGATCGGCTGTGTTTGTGTTACTTCTAAGTGTGGTTAGAAGTAACCCATTTACTTCTAAGATGGGTTGTGAAACCCAGTTGAAATTTGGATTCTTAATATCATGTAATATCAAATACTTATCACACTTTGCTAAATACCCAGCCATGAGATGCCATGTTTGTGGGAAATGAACAGGCTCTGGGAAAGCATTGATGCTTCTAGCTTTTGTGAGCTGAGATTTGTGTCCGCGTGTGTTTGTGTGGATGAGTGTACGCATACTGTTACGTGGCGAGTGAAGGAAAGTGCATAGACTGAAGCACCAGGAAAAAATCCAGGCAGACACACTTTACATAGCAATCCTTATTTCACTAATAGGATACTACATAGAAAATTTCTATTAGGCCTACTAATTGATGACTAAGTGGTGAATAATTAACTACTGATGTATTGCATATGGCCAATTTACGAGATGTGATTTTTCATGAAGGCATAGAAATTTCAGTTTGCATTTTAAATGTGTTCTCCACTAATTATAGGCTTTCAGTTCCACCTACTTCACTCCAGTTGACCTGCTTTACTCTCCACCTAGAATTTGTTAATTTAAACATTACAGGTATACACGTATTAATTGATCAGACAGTGTTAAGAGTCATAAGCAAAGGAAAAATGTCTCTCAATCTCCAATTCAAATATTTAATTTACAATGGAAAACTCAAGAGGGAATTTTTAAACACTATTCTCAATCGCCAACCCTTTGAGAAAAAGAATCGCTCGTACCCTCCTCGAAATCACTTCCTCTGTCAGATGGGCGGGATCACAATGACAAACCGTCTGACGATACCTCCAGAGAATGCAACTGTGCTCACAAGCATAAAAGAAGCAAAACACACCAATCTGTTATCTATCAAATAATATTTTTCTTTATTGCACATCTGTCACCATCTTGTCCCCATGATCTGTATGACCTATTCAAAGCAATGAGGCCACTGCAAACACAGACCTTGTTTATTATGATTATTATTATTATTATTATTTAGAATGGAGATACAGTACAGTCGGCCCTCCATATCCGCCGGCTCTGCATTTGCAGATTCAACCAACCACGGATTTAAAATACTTGAACAAAAAGAAAATCCAAAAAGTTCTCTCTATTTAAAATTATATTTTCTATCCATCCATCCATTTTCCAAACCGCTTATCCTGCTGGGTTGTGGGGGGTCCGGAGCCTATCCCAAAAGCAATGGGCACAAGGCTATATTTTCTGTATGTACTGTATTTGTCTGCATGTACTGTTTTGTTCTATGTATTTCTTTTTCAGGTCATTAAATCAGAGAAATTCTATAAGTGGTGAAAAAAAGAAAAATGTTATGTTTTGTTAATGTGTATTATATAAGTAGTATACTGCTCGACTTGATTTGCATTCCGGAACCACCAGACGCAATCAATTTGTATATATCTTGATAGCTATAGGGAAAGACATTAAGTACTGTAATATGCATATAGTACTCTATAGCATAATGCAAATATAAAATATATAATGTAAAATATAAAAGTGATACACCGAATAACTTCCTACCATGTCCACTTTTAGGTGTCTCTCGATCAGTGTTTATTACTTACTATTGTCCTTGGACATAAATGCAATTGGATGTGACTCTGTCAGGCTCAACGCAAGATAAAACCATACAGTATAACAACAATTTACATAGTTTTAAAATTGTTTTAGGTATTATAAATAGTCAAGAGATTATTTAAAGTATACAGGAGGATGTGTGCAGATACATGCAAATATTATGATCTGTCATATAAGTGACTTGAGCCTCTGTGGATTTTTATATCTGTGGAGGGGTCCTGGCACAAGTCCCCCGTGGATATCAAGGAACGACTGTGAATGTACAATATGGGACTTTAATATATGAGCTGAGTAATACACTTCCAGTTGAGCCAAGTGAAGGAACCATGGTAACACAGGGTGGGGACAAACACCAGCATGCAATTCAAATAAGAACTTGGAAATTTAAAAGAAATCACAAAACCTCCTACGTCACTGGTGCAGGAGAGCGAGTTTGGGGTGCCCAGCCCTGCCTGCCCTGATGGACAGATGGTCATGCGTGCGAGTATTTGCACATTCACAAGTCAAAAGAGGCTGTGCAATCAATGCCAGAAAATGTGCTGCCACAAAATGTCCAACCACTGGCCCGTCAGCCTAAATATAAAGGCTATCTTTAGCTTTCTGAGACGCATACAGTTGGCATTGTTCATTTTTAAAATGATTCATCTGAAATTCCTATGCTTGTGATTATCATGTTTCGGTTAAAGCCATATGCCTACATTATGTCATTTTAAAAATTAAATATGCTCCCAGTTTTTCTTATCTGCACACTACATGGGCCATGATGCAGTACTGTGTCCAAGCTAATTGAGTTTCCATGGAGAGTTTGCAATTGTAATGGTGCCAAAAGGAAATTATAATCATAACAAAAGCAGATGTTGACTTAATAGAATTTTCCACAAGTTATGGATATTAGCTGAATAAATTGCTGGAGTATTTAACATGAATAAAACAAGTGAAGCAAAACCTATTGCTATTATATCAGGGAGGAACCTGATGCCTTTTAGGTCCCACTTAAAAATGCGTTCACTGGAGAGTTTTAAGAAATACTTGGAAAATCTCATTTAGATCAAAAAGCAATGTCAAAGCCCCAGAGGTATCTGCAGACCTTTTTTCCCAATTAATTTGACACAGGCCACAATAACAAAAAAAAAACACACACAAAATGGTTCAACTTCTGGTACAATGTCCAATATCATTCACAGCGTGATATTTTTTGATCGCGACTCCTGAAAATCTGAAAAAGCACCCAGGGTTTCTGCATTAGATGTTTGCTCAGGGATGCCACACTTTATTCCGCATGGTCCAACATGATGGACTCTACCTTTCTCCACACTGATCCACTGGGGAGTGAACCCCTGCTGTCCCGTGTTTCACTGGCTGAGAACCCAGCACATCTGCTCGTCTTCATGAAAGCACCTAGGGCTGGAGTCGGGTAAACTTCTAATTCGGAAATTTAGATTAGTGCCCTCCAGCAGAAGTAAACAAACCAGCTGGGATAAAAAAGAAAAAAAAAAAAAAACACACGCGCACAAGTGAGTTGTGAGGTGAGGTTAGTGTAAATAACACAAAAAAGCAACTCCGGGCAAGTGGGACGGTCTCAGTCACAAGATGACAAAAACCTGCCTGACAGGTACATCGGGCCAGAACTGTAGGGCACTGCATACCAGCTCTCGTCTGTGTATCTCTTTTCTGTTACATTAGGATTACACGCATCCAGAGCCTACAGCGCTCGAGGAGAAAACGGTTCCATAGCAGAACTCATACTCCCCGTCTCTGCAATTTATGAATCATTATTCAGTCTGGCATGATACGGAAAAGTGACAGAAGACAAGGTTATGCAAGGAATCATACAATCACGAGGAGAACATCCATCCTACAGAAGCGTAGCTGTGGATCCAGTGTAGATGAGAGGCAACAGCACCAGCTGCTCACAATACCTCACCCCCCCATTTATCCATCCATCCATCCTTTAACTGTTTACTGTAATTGTATATGTAAGGCTTTAGGAGTGAAGAGAACAGTAATAACAAAACTATAGCTCAGTTGTCTAAATATAGAAAACTTCTTTGCACCTGCTACATACTTGCAACATATATGGGAGGTTTTCTTTATTAAATGCGTAGGAGCTGGATATGGATAAGGTGCCATGAGTCATCCACAGGTGGCATGCTGGTGCAGTGGGTAGTGCTGTACCACCTCTGGGATCAGGGTTTGAGTCTCTGCCATGGCTCTGCCTGTGGAGTCTGCATGTTATCCCCATGTCATTGTCTGTAAATCAAGCTATAAAGTGCAAAAACATATTAAGATGAACTGGAGTTACCAGCTTTGTGATGGGTTGGCACTTCATTCTAGGTTATTCATTGCCTTGTGCCCAAAGGCTCTGGAGCCCCCATGGCTGTGATCAGGACGAGTATGTACAGAAAATACATGGTGTTATCAACACTGGAGAGGTTAGAAAAGCATCACGGCTTCTGTACAAAGGTGTGAGGCCAATCTCTAAGTGATAAAGATCTGAATGAGTTAAAATGGAAACAACCTGAAGGGAATTCTGAAAGTCTGCATGCTATTTATTTAGTAGCTCAGTCTCACAGGGCAGAGTTTGGTTTGAATCAGTGAGCTGCATTTTTGAAAGACAAAAGCGTAGTTTTTGGAAATCAGTACAAAACTGTAAGTTGGACACAGCGGCGGCCATGAATATCGGCGGCTTGCCTGCACGTCATGTCCTCTGTCGTGAATCAGCAGTGCGACTCGTTCGAACTTGCACCTCAAGGTCTGTGATTCAGCACTCCAGCACCGCGGTTTGCTTTTAACACCCTTAAAGAAACTGTGTGATTTTAGCACTTTTAAGCCTGGGTTATTTTTCCCTCGTATATCTGTGTGCTCTGGCTTTCTTCAAATTCTCTCCATTCTCATTGCAATATTCGGCATCAGGTTTAAAAAGAATATTTCATACATCACCATAATATAATTCAGCTTTGAACCAGACAGAAATTCTTTATAGCCAGATAACCAGCAGCACTGGGCCAGTATCATAATGTCAGTTATTTAATTTAAGGGGGCAACATCATTCTGTTGTTAATTATTAATCAATTATTAATTAATGATTATTATTATAAGCAATAATATTTCAGGTAAAATCTTAAATGCTGACATTAGTGGCGTCGGAAAGGGTTGGGGGTGGAGGGGGGATCTGGAATCTGCCCCAGGGGCAATGGACACACATGCAATAGTCACGTTTGGAAAGGATGTGATGTAAAAAAGATTCATAAATAATTTTAGAAAAATAAAGATTTCATCATTTTAAATGATTAACATTGCTTAGGGTACAGTTTCACAAAAAAACATAACAAAATATAACTGGTTCATATGACAACGTGTTTGACAAGACTTCAGGCTTAGGTGTATGCTTTGTCCTCGCACTCCGCATGCACAACGAACTGACTTCAGTAACACCTAGATTCATAATGGAAGATAAGGAATGTGCTCATACTTAGATATTTATTTATGGGGGTGTCCTTCCAGTCCCCCCTATTGCTGAAGCCCCTGGCTAAAACTATCCATCCATCCATGCTAACATCAATTTCCATAACTGTTTCACCAATGCAGAATCAGGCAGAGTCTATCCCAGAGAGTAGAGGCGGGGAAGGCATGTGCAAAGGTGGCTATGGGTGTCAGAGCATCTGCCCCCTTTACCAAAAGGCATCCCACCCCTTGGCCTGCAAATACAGGGAGGCCATGCCCACCCATCAAACAACCACACTTTGAAAAGTCTGTGCATGTCACTGGGCAGGGGATGCCCTGGCCGGGAAGCCAGTCCATCACGGGGCACACTCCCATGACGCACTATGAACCCAGAAAAATCCTCCCTAAATTCGGGGACAACACTCATACCTCACCCACCATCCATCTAATCCTTGCAATTCTAAAGGGATCGTTTATCAAGAACATTTATTTTAATGTTACATGACGAAACGTCTCTGTGATCTCCTTAATGCTGCTGCATAATTGTAATTTTTGATATAGCTGCGTACTTTAATGACTTTTACAAATACGCAAAATACAAATGTTCTTAGCGGCACAGGCATTTGAAATGCAGCGAATGCCGGACTATAACCAGCTGCTTTTCCGTGTCTTGAGGGAACGTGCATGTGCGGGGCACTCCTCCAGGGCTCTTTGTCAAAGCCTGATGTCCCAACCCATGGATGCTGACCCACTTGCTATATACACATGGCTTGTTTATTGAGCAACATCAGCCAATCCTGCCCCAGATAGCTCTTTGAAATTGTCAGCTTCCACGGGGCTTTTAGAAGAAGCATTTCCCGTCTTCATGCTATATAGAGCGACTGTGTGCCGATACAGTACATGCAGATCCTATTTTAGGAGACCATTTATGATTCTCAATCTCAAAGCTTTGGATGTTATTATTGGATTACCATGGGACTATTTTAGGATTATTATGATGAAAGATATGGTATTAAACGCTGTCTTTTACAATGACAAATCCTTGGAGTGAGTCTACAGAAAAATCCTCTCTCATGTGTCTCTATGCCACACATAAACTGGCAAATAACAGCCAACATAGTTTAAAGCACAGATACCTCTCTCCTGATTTTTCACCATGTACAGTCCAAAAGCAACTGTACAGGCTTTTCATATCTCCATGCTTTTCTACAGCATTTATTAAAAAGTTTCACGAAACTGGAAAATAGGTTAAATATTCTGCTGTCCACATTACATTTTTGTGCTCTGTTTTTCTGTTTATTGTCTGAAGATTTGCAAAGGTTTAAAAGGTCTGAAAAGAAAGATTATTGAAGATTTGTTTCCTGTTTAATAGACAATTACTGAACACTTTGTTTCAGTTGGGATCAGGGGTCAGACTCAGGTCAGTGCTCTTCTTTCCACCTGTCTGGACTGAAGTAGTTTCTGGATGACGGATGTCGGTGGAGGTGTGCAATAGCTTAACCAGAAATACTGCAAACAGAGAGATCAGAGGTGCCCTGTCTTCAGACGCACCAAGCACACTGTCTTCAGATATACAAACAAATCATATTTTGAATAGCTTTCCATTGTCAGGCACACACTTCTCATATGAAAACATACCCTTCCGTTTGAGCTCATATTTATTACAGGTATTTGCACTGTTGGAACTGAGGAGACTCAGCGGTTTGTCTTGTGCTTCTCTGCTTGTTCTTCAATAGAAAAGAAATGTGGAGAAATACCTACAGTCTCTCGCTGCACTCAAATGACTCTGGTCCCCCTGGATATCTCTGCTATAAAGAAAGAACAACATTGCTGACAGTTGCAGTGACACGACTATCAAACTTATTCAGCAAAGGTGAGCGACGATGCTAAAGAATAAAAAATGATCCATAGCCATTTAATGCAGGTCATGGGGAGCACTGCTGTCAGTTCATTCATAACGAAGATATTGTACAATTTCAAAAAGTGAAGCAAGGTCTCCATGGCAAGCAGCACTGTCATAAACTGTCCAGTTAAACATAAATCATATTGAAGCAAAATATTACGCATTACGGAAATACACTTTTGTGCAGCCATACGACATGCACATGCAGAATTAATATAAGAGTAATTCTAGCTTCTTTTTATTCCTATCACATTTTTAATTCCCACTTTTCTGGCACATAGCTTGGGCCGCCCTTCCCTGCTACACCAGCACCAAATTTCAGCCAGACCCTGAGACAAAGCAAACTAGTGCAAAATCTTGTGTTTAATCTTGCTGCATTTTCTGCTTTGAAATGAAATCCAAGCCCAGTTGGGTTTATAGTGTCCAGGTTTGGAAAAGTTTCCAGGTCCATGACCGCATGGTACCTTAGACTGAAGACAATGACAATTTTATGCAAGATTAACTGTGTACCAAGCAACAGCAAAGAACCCAAAAGATTGATTTTTACGTCGTTATTTATTGAAGGGTTGCGGAAAATTGCACGAAAGACATCTCTCTCGCACACATACAAAAATACACACAAGTGCGCATGTACACACGTGGACAAAATTGTTGGTACCCTTCAGTCAATGAAAGAAAAACTCACAATGGTCACAGAAATAACT
>JABFEA020000044.1:13565220-13578110 GCA_019775915.2 Cyphomyrus plagiostoma
GCAACTTAGCTCCTGGGATCATTGGAACACGCAAACCCCTCCACCACGATAAGGTGTCGGCTCCAGGAGGGGTAAATTAAACTAAACAAACACATTTTTAATCTTATCACTGTCTATTATGTGATAATAGGTGTTAAAATAATCTTAGAGTGAAAGTTTAAATAATGAGTTTTTGTTCTAGAAACATAAAAGCACCCCAAAAAACCTTGAATTGTCTGCTTTTCAAATATATACAGTAAAACCTTGGATGACAAGTAACTTGGTCTGCGAGTGTTTTGCAAAAAAAGCAAAAATTTTAAATAGATCTTAGCATGTTAATCGAGCGAAGTCTTGCAATACAAGTATTACATATACGCTTTGTCTGCCTAGCATCACGTAATTACAACTGAGCCGATAGTTCCTCTCTCAATCTCTCTCTCTCTCTCTCTCGCTGTGGGATTGTCGGTAATCGTATCCATCAGTTAGCGCCCCTCACTCGTATAGTCAAAATTTAGTAGAAAAGCACCACCCGAATAAGGGTGTAGCAGTGAGAGCGATGAATCTGTTTAACGACAATGCTATGTCCACATTTCCGCGAAATCAAAAAGGAGGCAAAAGCAGCTGTCATTGGATAGGTTCCTTGTTTAGAAAGAAAAGATTCCAGTGAGCCGTCAGATAGCAGTGATTCCGTTAGTTATAGTAAAAGTCGTCCTAAAAAATAACCCTCCTCTTCTCCTCTCTCTCGTCTCCTTCACACCATCCACGATTCTTTTCAATGGTAAAATGCAGGTTAATTTGTTTTTTGTATTTTTACTTTATATTTTGTATTAATGATTTTTATATGAATATTTTTTGCCTGTGGAACGAATCATCTGAGTTTCCATTATTTCTAATGAGGAAATTTGCTTTAATATACGAGTGCTTTGGATTAGAAGCACATTTCTGGAATGAATTATGCTCACAGACCAGGGTACCACTGTAGAGGTTAAAAAAAACTAAATATATTTTTAGAGCCTTGTGGAGAAGAGTACAAAGAACAACACTTTCCGAGTCAGGAGGCAGCACTGATTGTCCATCCATTTGCTAATAGCATTATTCTTAGGATAATGACACAGTAACCCGGCAGTTGTTAACAGGTCAAGAAAACATTCTTATAGTTCAGTGAAATTGACCATTTTCACTAGAGCACATGTCTGGATTGATGAGCCTTTTATTCATGATGTGGGATGGTATTCACTAAGGAAATACAATTAAAATACCTTAGGATAACAGCAAATTCAAATAAGCAGTAGCTTTGCAAAATGTCACTCATTTTGATCACTACTGTGCCTCATTAATCTACTTTCAATAAAGGAATGACAGCTCATCGAATTTTTAGTTGTGTAATAGTCTAGGATTTTTGTATCAGCCGGTTTTTCCGCCTTGGTTTATTAAATTTACATTTATGTATATCATTTATATTTGAAAGACTTGATTTGTTTAAAACGTTTCTGTCCGTTACAGTTCATCCTTCAGTCTGTGTTCCATAATTGCTTATCCAGTGCAGTTTCACATGAGCCAGGAAATACCAAACACTGTGCATGGGATGGCAGTCTATCGCAGGGCACACAGAAATGCATACTCGGAGCAAGTCCGAGAAACTGATGTCTGTCATGGGCAAGTTATAGAGACTGATATCATTAGCTACACATTTTTGGACTGTGAGAGGAAACCAAAGTACTCAGAGTAAAGCCACTGCACACGCACACACACTCACGCACACACACACTCACGCACACACACAGACATTTGCATTCATTTTTTCTATGGGAATAATCCCATTTATGACAACCTTGACCCCTACCCAGTCCTAAGCTTAACCAGAATGCACCCCCCACTCACACAGAGCACAAAATAAAAACCAAATCACTTTTATTGTCACGTCACTTGTTACCAGTACACAGGTACTGTACATGTGAGTGAAATACTTGTGTGCAAAGCCTCTCGAAGCAGCCATAATCTGACACGAATCCACAATCAATATATGTAACAATATATAAAACATTTGACAGATCTATGTCTGTACAAAATTGTATGCACTTGTGTGATAATAAGAATCTACAGTTAAATAATGTGCAGTAGAGCATCATGGGTAATGTGTGGTGAACGGCTGAGTGTTGGTGCCCGTGGTTGATGGTCAGAGTTCAGCAGTCTGATGGCCTGGTGGAAGAAACTATCCCTCAGTCTGCTGGTCAGGGACCGGATGCTGTAGGACCGTCTGCCTGATGGTAGCAGCCTGAACAGTTTATGGCTGGGGCGACTGGAGTCTTTGATGACCTTCCCCACTTTCCCCAGGCGCCTCTTGATGTAGATGTCCTGGAGGGAGGAAAGCTCAACAGCACAGCACTCTCTGCAGAGCTTTGCGGGTGTAGGCGGGGCTGTTGGCGTGCCAGGCGACAACGCCTCCCGTGAGGATTCTTTCAATGACACAGCTGTAGAAGGTCCCGAGGATCACTCCAAACCTCTTCAGTCTCCTGAGAAAGAAGAGCGGCGTCTGTCCATGTGAGGTCCTCTGCCAAGTGCACTGAGAGGAAACGGAAGCTCACCATGATGTTGTTGCTGTTAGTGGCTGAGCAGTCGTGGGTGTAAAGTGAGGATAGGATAGGGGTCAGTAAACATCCCTGGGGAGCAGCGGTGTTCAGTATCACTGAGGGTGAGGTGACGTTGGCCAGTCTGAACACCTGGCGTCTGTCCGACAGGAAGTTGAGGATCCAGCTGCACAGGGTGCTGCTTAGGTCCCGGTCCCACAGTTCCCAGTCAACCCTCGAGGGAGCAATGGTGTTGAACGTTGACCTATTGTGGCACTATGCAAATTGCAGTGGATCCAGTGAGTCAGGGAGTGTAGAGCAGATGAAGTCCTTGACCAGCCTCTCAAAGCATTTGCTTGCAATGGAGGTCAGGGCAACTGGTCGCCAGTCATTCAGTGATGTGATTGTGGAAGACTTGGGTACAGGGATGATGGTGGTCGATTTGAAGCAGGCAGGAACCACAGACGAGGAAAGGGAGAAGTTGAAGATGTTTATGAACAGTCCAGCCAGCTGAACATCTTCAACCTCTCCCGCTCAGCTTTCGTAGGAAACTAGGAATCAAAGAATCTTTGTCTTCTTTCTGCTGCTCCCATTAAGGGTCGCCACAGCGGATCATTTGTGTACCTTTTACTCACGAATCACTCCTGCCACTCTGGATGAAAAAGTAAAAAGCCGACATCAGGAAAAAACTAAACATTATTCTTTGGCAAGCAAAAAGATACTGTTTTGGTGAGGTGCGGAAAAATGGCAACAGAGACTGGGCTAACATCAAACTGGCCTGACTCGCTCTCATGACTGCGTCGCAGGGAAAGTAAAATGACCTAATAATGAAGAAATGCAGGATAAAAATATCTTTTTCCAAGGAATTTTTATTTTAAAAAAAAAATCTTGATAAGAAAATAAATTACAGATTTTTTTTCAGACTGATTATAGGTTAAATAGATAAGCTAATCACAACAATTTTAGAAAAATTTAATTCAGAGCATATCAGCTTGTAGTAAAATGGCACTTCACATTTTTTCCCTGTAAAATAATCTGTATTTAGTGTAATTCTAATTTAAGGATAATGTTTCAGATTTATTATTAACACAATGCAAATTTTGTCCTGTTGGATGGATGGATGGATGGATGGATGGATTTTTTTGGAGAATTTTTTTGCATAATGAATCAATATTTTCTGAAAAGAGAGTGATTCAAGTCATAAAACTTAATCAACATACATTTCCACTGTATTTATTGTTTTAACATCTGCATGTGAACGATAATTTTAAATACACAAAGCACACAGACAGAGCTTTTGCCCATTGAGGGTGTTTAGCCTTGGATTAGATTCACCTGTCAGTCTACTCAGGTAGCCTGAGACTTGTGACATCAAAATTTGGTCATGTGCTGGTCATGTGACATGGCTGAAGCGCAGCCCCTAGTGCAACTCAGGTGAAGTGGTATCTCTAAACTGCATTTAGTTAATGGCTGTGTGAATGAATTGTTCTTGAACATCAATGGATATGAATTGGCCAAAAATAAATTCGTCATGCAGTACTGTGAAGGTCACATCAATATATTTCTAGATAACAATGGTTGGGTGGCTAATATAAAGTGGAAAATATGTGTATCTGAACTACACTGTATATGTGTGTTTCTTTGATGCTTATATACATTCTTTTAAAGGGCAATGAATGCCAGGCCAGCATAAAAATGAAAAAGATAGGGTGACATAAACAGACTCCCAGAGGAATTGTGCTTTTGCTCTGGATATTAGCTATAAAAGCTGGTGTAATTTTTTTTCAGAGAAAAACAAATAGGTAGAAATTTACACAATGAAATTAATGAGCGGCAGATTGAAAGTGTGTTAGTTTGGGATAATGTTCAGGTCTCGTTATTGCATTAGAATTTGAGACAAATGCGTCCTGATTTCACAGAATGCAGGGGCTGATGTATGCATTCATAATCACGTTTGATTAAAATGATATTAGTTATAATGCATTATGATTTATCGGTGAGAGGAAACCTGCATGCATCAGGGCAGCTAAGAGCTATGTGCTTCTGGCAGATTGTCACTTCAATCAGGATCACCCATGGCAGACTGGTCTCAGCAAAAGTACTCAGGAATTATGAATTCAAAGCTACCAGGAAAGGCAAAGACTAATATTACAACACCTGCAAAAGACCCAAGACACTAAAACTAAGTTCTGGCTTTGAGTGGGTGGGCTGGAGGACATCAGTGGGCAAATATTTATAGATGGAACAGTAAAGATTAAGTAGAGAGGAATTAATGAATAACACTCTACTTAAGGCCATGTTTTTAGTAATTTAGTAGGGATAGAGTATTCTGGTGGATGGAATCATCCCGTGTTTGTGGAAACTAACTTGCAATAAGCTGTGTTAATGTTGTATGCTTCTGTTTCATTTAGTGGGGAGACAGATGACCAAGTGGGTTCCGGGTTTGTATGTTCTAGCACACAGGTTATGTGCTGGAGTGAGTTGATAATTATCTTTTGAAATGCTTTCTTCAGAGCTCATGTTAGAATGGTTGTAAAAATACATTTTTCTTCTCGTGAACTAATGTACTTCACTGACCTAACTATACAAGAGTAGTTTAAGAAATGTGTCTAGGGAGGCACTGTCTGCTGGGGGATCATGGGTTTGGGTGGTGCTTGACTGATCCGTGGCTCTTGATGGGTTTTTGCGTGGATTGGTGCGGGGTGTGTTAGAGGTTCCTGCTGCTTGCTATGGGGTGGCAGTGGGGTCGCTATGGACTCACATGGTTGCCTAGCGTTTGGTGGGTCGTCTGTTGGTGGGTGATGGTTCTCAATTGTTTTGTGTATTAATTGGTGTGCCAGCTAATTTGGCGGCATGTCAGTTCATGTATGGGGTGGGTGTGGGCTGGTGTCCCTTGGCTGCTGGCCTAGTGTGTGTAGGATGGCTGGATGGGACTATGATTGCTTTATCATTGGTGGTGGGGGTTGGTGGTACATGTTGTGCTAGTTTGTGCATTAGGTGTGTGATTTGTGTCCTTGTTATAAAGTGTTAGATATTACTGCTGTATTTTATTTTCTTTGTTAGGTGCTGGCCACTGTTGTCCATAGATGTCTAATGTGCCCTGTCCATTAGATCAAATTGTAGTAGGTCTTGAAATAAAATTTCCTTTCGTGTAATCATTTATGTACAGCAGTTATTTCAAACCCTCAAAATTATACATATTAATTCTGTTTTTTTTAATGAGTGCAATTGGGGGATAAAGACCCAAAAGAAAAATTAGATTTCCTTCTGTGTCCGGTCACATCATTTATGATTAAGGTACAGCTATGTTTGATGGTAGATAGTCCCTTTTGAAAACTCTGTTCTATATCTGTCGTGTGAGTTAAGCTTGCAACAAAGTTTCCTGAGTTTGAAAGCTGCATTATGAACCGGCATCCTTGTTTGGACATGACTACATTATGCAATTTTGTCATGTTCATAAACCTTTTTGTCATGTCCATAAGATTCTGATAAAAATTACTGAATGAAGATTAAATCCGTACATAGAAATAGAGCTGATGTACAAGCTGGAAGGCAGAGGAACAAGAGACATGATAGACTTCA
This sequence comes from Cyphomyrus plagiostoma, assembly GCA_019775915.2. Lineage (NCBI taxonomy): Eukaryota > Metazoa > Chordata > Actinopteri > Osteoglossiformes > Mormyridae > Cyphomyrus > Cyphomyrus plagiostoma. The sequence continues at coordinate 13,571,349 of JABFEA020000044.1, forward strand.
GAGTGATGAAACACTGAAAGAAATAGAAAATAAAGAAGATTTAAAAACATTGATAAGGAACGTATTGAAGTTTTTCAATTCTGGTGCTAGCCATGACTTTTAACAGTGCCAGGGGCCACTTGGAAAACAAATGTTTACATAATAAATAAATCAAGTCTGAATTTTCACTTGATGCACAAATCGGTCCATCCATGTGGATGGACTCAGTTATATCAACAATGAACATGGCTTTTGGAGGCCTGTTGACCCAGACATAAGAAGGAACATTCTGGAGAAATGCTACATGTATGGTCACTTGGGCTGACATCGACTTGCTGGCATTGTATGTTAGTAATAATTCTTAATTTAGAGTAGCCCATGACAAGAAGAGGAAATTGATTACGGCTAGAGCTTCACATCGTTAAGCGAAATGAGATCATTTAATAATGTGAAATAGGACAGGACAGGCTGTTATAGATATTGAAGCACGGTGACTTTCTGACATTTAATTTAACTGAAAATAGCAGCACCAATGGTGTTATTTTACATTATAGTCTATTTACTTTATGCTTAATATTAGCCCTGACATTCTTCTGCGTACACTCCATATTAATGATTAATCATTTAGATATGACTGTAAATATGAGACAATGTTTTAAAAAGAGATTTGAAGAAAGTATCATGGTAAGCAACGTTTTTGATGTTTGGGCTGAAGAAAATGAAGCATGGATCTCACAGAACCACCTTTGTAAAAGACAAAAAGTTTCATATTTAACTTCTAAACTAATCCTTTGTATATGCCTATAGCATAAACTCTAATCAGGACAAAGTAATAATCTCATTAATCATCCTTATATAAAATAAGGGATAAGACTGGATAAAAGAAAGTTTCCTGAGAATTTTTTTTTTTAAAACCTAAAGATTCTTTTTTTATCTGGTTAGTGTTCTTTGTCAGTTTTTTCTAAAGTGGCTTTTCTTTAATAAAGGTTGTATGCTTCTGAATAAACCATGTCTAAAAGCACCTCTTATTCAGTGAATCAAGAGATTTTCTTGTAGTAGGATGTATTCAAACCAAAGACATAAATAAGGATTTTAAGCCATCCTGCAGGGTTTACCGTTGAGGATCAGCCTGGCGTATTACATATTGCCTTGCAGTTCGTAGTGATTATGCTGGCTTGTCATTTTTATGGAGGAGATTCCTGTTAGTGTTTATCTGAGTTTTCTGCAGTGGCCTCACAGGAATCCTGCAGGTTTAATCACTCTCTGACAGAAACACCAACATTTTTCAACAGTAGTACAACAACAGTGCTGTATTGTTTACCAAATTCTGCACATTAGATGTAGCCGAAATGCTTTTCACACACTTGCTGAATTTGACTATGAAAAAAATATAAAATGTACGAACTGAAGAAGTGAGGTGGAAGAATTATTCATTATTGCATGTTATTTATTTTTCAGAATATTGAAATTATATTTAAGAACTCCGGTAACACTTTACTTGCGGGGGCAGAAATAATTTTGTATTATACTCTTATGTATTAATTAACCACAAACTAAGGTTTAGTTACATGCCGATCGCATGTTCATTCTTCATTAATGAATTGTGAGATCTTTTATCTCATGTGGTTACTATCTTTGTTCATGATTTGTACTTCAGTAGTAACTGAGTAACTACTATGTATTTGTGTCCCGTCAAAGTGCTACCAGATCTCCTGACTACGAATCTCACTCTGGTTCTTGATTATCAAGGTAATACATTTAATGTCAAGTGCCAGATCTTGCTGTAAACTAGAACTAGAAACTATAACGATAATGAACCTTAAAAACCAGCGAAGAAACAAATTTTTCTTCCATGTCCATATATTGTCTTTATTTGGTAACCTTGCTGCCTGTTGTGTTTTAGGCTACTATTGTTCACAGGAAGTGAAAAGGAGATGTTTAAGGACAACAGGAGAAACAGCCGGAAGGTCTTTGCACTTCAAGTGGTCTTTATTCTCTGCTATCTGGCAGCTACGCCCACTTTAAGGCACTGTCAGCACTGAGCCATTCTGTGTCAGGCCGGGCTACTGACAGGCAGCTTTGGAATTTTCCTTTTTTCTGGAATTCTCCAGAAGGTCTAAGTTGCGTTGAATCCTCGTCTCCACCTCCTGCCATAGCGGTATTTTGTTTTTGCCGTGTGAGCCACTGCTGCAGGTAGGACAGGAGATAGAAAACCTGAAAAGCTTAAAAAGATGAAAGTAGTTTAGCCAACACTTCCGAGTTCATTTCCTTACATGCGACATGTTGCCACAAAACAGAATGACAGACTTTGCTGTTTAACATAAGATTGAACTGCAACCGATCCATTTGCTTTGGTTTTGTATTTACAGAGAAAACCAAAAATTTTATATATATCTGTCTCAAAGACAATTCATGACACAGTGCAATGCATTTTTAAGCATGTAAATTAGATATTTTTAATGATCAGCAAACTTAATGTTCAACTACATTATAAGATGCTTTTACAGCCAAATTCCAGAAGGAATGTTTAATGCATAAAAACTACTGATATATTACATCTGGATAATGTATTAAAATATATATACACTGCCCGTCCAAAGAAAAAGTCGCCATTTAAATTTATAACAGCAAATACTTAAGAGCCAATGACTGGATCATTATTACAGCTCAGCAACATTATGTACAATAAAGTGAAGTCAGCTGAGTACCTGAATCTACTGAATGGCCAGGTTACACCTCAATCCATCATCAGTGGGTTTTTCTTCCCTGTCGGCATGGGCATATTCCAGGACAAGAATGCCAAGATTCTTTGGGTTTGAATTGTCAAAGAGTGGTTCAGGGAGCACGAGGAATCATTTTCACGCATGACTCACCACAGAGTTATGACCTTAACTTTATTGAAGGTCTTTGAGATGTGCTGAAGGAGGCTTTATGGAGGTTCAACTCACTGTCAATACAGGATCTTGGTGAGAAATTAATGCAAATCTGGATGAAATAAAAAGGTGAGACGTTGCATAAGCCTGTGGAAACAACGCCATGATGAATGTCTGCCATAATAAAGGCAAAGCCGGCCCAACGGAAAATTCAAATGGCGACTTTTTTTTTGGACGGGCAGTGTAGTATATACATCAATACTTGCTCAAAAGACCACAAATCAATAACTGCTGTCAATGCGCGACAACTTCTTGGATCCATGAGTGAGCAGTATTACATTCATTTACATCTCCAAGAGAAAACTGTTGTCAAGTGAAGAAGAGAGCATGCTCTCTCACTAACCATGACAGCAGCTATTATCAACAATAACCTGGCTTGTATGAAGCAGTGCTGACTTATTATATAATGGAAAATGTTATTTTTTGGTTTTAGATGAACACGAAGTCACGCAGCAGTGCAAGGAGGCACCAGAAAGCAGGTTTCTTGTCAGGGGACGATTTTTCACGGAGAAATAGGCCAGTGCTAATATTAACTTGTGCATTTCTACTTTCATTCCACAGGGACAATGTACAGTGCATCCAACTTCCCACTAGCTATCATGTAGTAACTTGCTTTTAATATCCAAACCATCACACAGAACCAGACACTTTCAGGCAAATACTCACTCATGTCTGCTTCATTATTGCAGCATAAAAGCCATTATAAATACAATATTGAATCAAAATATGACAATACAAAGTCAATTAAAACTTTAATCGCCAATTTGGATTTGACTTTGCTTGTTTGTTGCTCAGGCATACATTAACACAAACATCCCATAGGGTGTGATTCATTGTGCAAACAGGCCTTTACATATAGTGCAAAGACACACTGTGCCTAATGAATACAAATGGAAGTACAATACAAAGAAAAGGATGAGATATATAATAGAATAGAAGGCAGGGAACAACCCAGGATGGGGCGCCAAGCCGTCATAGGCCACGCAAGGAACAACTACATTGTGCTTAGGAGTTTCCGTTGTTCTTTTCTGTGTCTGACTTAAAGCTGCTAATTAGAAGTTATTGAACTCTGACAAAGAAAGAAAAACAGACCGACATAAGTTACATATGATGCGCAACAACAGTACATACAGTACAATGACAGTAACTTAACAGGTATGATGACAGGCAGTGTTACTAAAGCCCTGTACCACCAAACATTGAATGATAAATAAGTGAAAATATAACATTAGTCTAATTTATGCAATGTTAACACGTGGAAGTCGTCGGAGGTTGCCTCAGTACGGTGGTTGGGACACACCAATGGCTCCTCACAAAAAGGCAGATAAAGTCATGTGGTCAGAAGGTAGCAAGCAGTATAATTTGTTTCATTGTTACTCTATTTCCTTAGATAACTCAGCTGGGGCGAGACTGTAGAATCTTAATGATGGATATTCTTAGGTCACTTAATCAAAGAGTACTTTTTTATAACAAATTTGCCACCAAAATCAATAAAGTATCTTTAGTTATATAAGAATGATTCAGAATGAAGAGTTCAACAACTGAGTATAAATGAAGCCTTTTATTATAATGTCACTATTACAATTTTATGACAATTTTATACTCTGTGTAATATTTCTCTGATACATTCCATCACAATCTTGATATTTTAAATCACCTGTGGGAAACCTTGAAAGACAATTTTATTGAAACCGGACAGCAGATAAACTTTTAAATATATATTTATTTATTTATTGGTAGGGGAAGCCAATGTACCCTAAAAAACAGTGTTATTTTGACATATTGGGGACCATTTTCTGGTCTCCATAAATATCTGTGAATGCAATCAAAAAACTAAAAATGCCAAAAATCCAGTATTTAGTTTGATTACTTATGGTTAAGGTTAGGGCTGGGTAGGGTTTAAGGTCGTCGTGTTTGGATAAGTGTGTGTGTGTGTGTGTGTGTGTGTGTGTGTGTGGTCATTCCTATCTTGCTGCATTGCATGCCAAGGAGCTCAATAGTTCCTTTTCCTACTACAGTCAAACCTCCCTTATCCGGACACTGCCCTCTACCGGGCAGTTCTAGACACGCGCACGTGCAAATTAATTTTACGCAACCAACAGCTGTAGTTACGAAAGTACAGACAAGGGCAAAGGGCGAAAATCAGAAATCCTATAAACCAAACAAATCATACACAGTAATATCCATCAAAGAAAAGAGAACCAGCAACAACAATCAATAAGTGAGCAGAGCTCCGGAGACGTCTTAAGGTCGGCTTTTCACTTTCCAAGTCGGAAGTAATGAATGCCGCATATAGTTGTGGGCGGAGTCTGCAGGTGGAGGCGGAGCAAAAATTGAATGGCGAGCGAGCTAGAGCACGGAGGGGCGGAGCTGAACGCTGAACGGCGCGTAACCCTGTGCAAAATCCATGGCTTCATGAAGGAAACGTAGTGGCATGTCCATCCAAAAGAAGCTCGATATCATTACAGAGATACGCAATGGAGAATCACACAGAATTGTCGCAGACCATTTTGGAGTGGCTAAGTCTTCGGTAGGCGATATTTGGAAGACTAAAGAAAAAAATCATCCAGCTCACTTAATGCGGGTTAAAAACTGAATGACCACTGCAAGAATAAAATGGGATGATTCGCTAGCCAGACTGAAATGACACCCTGCACCTCATAAATATGTAGTTTGTACGTGTACACATGTGCATTGTACTGAAACTGTTCATGTGTTCATGCACACATTTCTAAGTCACGGGCATTTCTTACTTACGGCCACCCCTCGGTCCCACTCTGTCCGGATAAGGGAGGTTTGACTGTATTATGTATTAATTCGTTAAATTCTTGCATCATCACTGCTAAGCTACTGGGGTATTTCTGGAGACTATTTTTAGGAAGACAGACTGTTTACTATTCAAACCAACAAAAGAGACCAAGGAGATTCTTTTTTTAGGTCACCTAGTGTCACAGTCCGACTGTCAAAGTAATCTAGGACACAGTAGGTCCACGTTGCGATTGCAGAGAGGACCTGACCACAAAACTGCAGTGTGTAAGATTAAAGCCCAGATATTACGGCCTGTCAGAGTACAACGCCGTGCTTAGCTAACACTACTTCTGAGCCATGGATGGAGACACCTAGGGCCTCTCTATGGTTATCCATCCATCCATTTCTTGTAACCAGTTGTCCTATCAGGGTCACGAAGGGAGTTCAAAGTCTATACTGTGGGTTATGGGCACAAGGCAGGGAATAATCCAGGATGGATCTCTTTAAAGTTTTTATTTTTTAAATCAATGTAATCGTTTTACAAATTATACAGCAACAAAGAGATCTCAGTGTGAAGTTACTTGTAAAACCCATGCTTAATCATGCAGAAATACTAAAAATCGCATTGGAAAATCTAGATCCCAGCACCAGTTGAGAGATTCATCGAGATTCTCTGAAATTGCAGACCTTACCGGAATCACTGTGGTGCCTTCTGATGCAAATAGTAACATTTCAGAAACTACATTACAAACTCAGGCAAGATGGCCACCACCTGCTGGCACTCTAACTGGTGATTCCATATTCTGTGCTTTCTATTGCATTTTCTAGCTTGATTTTGAACTTCTGTTTTTCAAATTCGTCCTGGCCGTGGAACAGTGGACCAGCTCTATACTCTCCACAGGGTCCTGGAGGGTTCATGGGAGTTTGCCCAACTGGTCTACATGTGTTTTGTGGACTTGGAGAAGGCATTCGATCATGTCCCCCGGGGAGTCCTGTGGGGGGTGCTCTGGGAATGTGGGGTGCCAGGCTTCCTTTTAAGGGCTGTTCGGTCCCTGTATGACCAGTGCCAGAGCTTGGTCCGCATGGGCGGCAATAAGTCGGA
>JABFEA020000044.1:13625810-13637634 GCA_019775915.2 Cyphomyrus plagiostoma
CATGCCCGTTGCTTCCGGGATAGGCTCCGGACCCCCCGCGACCCAGTAGGATAAGCGGTTTGGAAAATGGATGGATGTCCTAATTTATGTCATGTCACTGCCAGGTGTTTAGGGTATGAAGAAAAGCTTTTGGCTGCACTATTTAATGGGACATCATTGGTCTCATTTAATGATCAAACAAACAGCTTCACTTATTGGCAAATAGATCAGTCATCCGCAAACTATTACATTATATTGCAACCAAATATGACCATAAAACATAGAGGGTACAGATACAGGCTAAAGAGATTTGGACAGAACCTCGAGTCCTTGTTCTCATTGTTTCAGGATTTCAGAACATCCTTGCAGTGTAATTCAGGGAGAGGACAGCAAACTTCGACTGGAAATTGTGACTTGTAGGCAGGAAAATAAATTTTGGGAAAAATATAAATGTATAAACTGGAGGCCAAGGCGCTTCTTAGACTCCAAGATTCAGGAGGTACAGAACCCCTACATGGTTAATTTATCGACCATCTGGAAGCAGTAGTGGTAAGTGGATCAGAGCCTAAAATATAGATCCACACGTGTAAGATATAGATCCACATGCCATCTCCTCCATGGGTACCTAGGTAGGCAGCCATTCATTACATCCATAATGAGAGTGTAAGCCCAAAGCTGGATAATATTTGCAGGCTGAAGCACTTTTTCGCAGGTTTGGTGATTGCCTTAGGTGATAGCTTGGACTAATAAAGAAAAAATGTAGCCATAAAAACTGAGATACTTCGGAAGAGTCAGAGGTCAAATTGTTTGAAGTTAACAAGATGGCTGTTCAGTGAGCAGTTGAATTATAAACACAAGTCATTTTAGGGTAGGAAATTTAGTTTTGAAGGCACAATATAGCATTATCATAATAATAGTTTAAGCAGACCATGTGTTTATTAAGTAGCTTAGCTGAATATACAAACACAAACACACACACATACCGATTTGAAACTTTGGAAGAAACATGTCCCACTAAGAAAAGTGCTCATTCTGTGGGAAATTAATAACATTTTCATGAATAAAAAGAACCAAGGTTATAATTAGGGGGTTCTTTGCACATATGTACGGTTCTTTTATTGGTTTATTTTTTATTTTTATTAATTTAATGATTATATGCTGGCCCATGGCCTACAAAATTAGTTGTCCACAGCTAGGGGATAATCATTTCAATTTGATTAAAAAAAAAGTAATAATTGAACTGAATAGTATCTTTACATTGTGATATGTATTAAAAACTACAAATAGTGAGTTCTGAACAATATTTACTATTACTCTGTGGTTGCTCAAAATTTGTACCACATATTTGTCACCACCGTCAGATATTTTGATCCCCTCTAGGGGAAATTCAATTGTATAAAAATCTGTCACTGCAATCATCTATCCATCCATGTTCTGTAAACGCTTGTGCTATTCAGGGTCACAGAAGTTCCAGAGCCTACGGGCGCAAGGCAGGGAACAACCCAGGACGGCGTGCCAGCCCATCGCAGGGCACACACACACACCCGCATCCTGGCACAGCGCAGAGCCACAGGGCCCCAGCGGTCACAACAGCTTGGGAACGATCTACCCCCCCCACACCCCGGCGATGAATCTGCTTTGTTGGGCCATGCGCTCTGCCACCTCAGAAATTCACCGTCTCGGTGAATCAGAGCAACCCTGCTCATATTAGCGTCCGTACAAACCACGTCTGCTTGCGGAGTGGGTGGGGTGCCCCAATACAACATATGTCTCAATAATGGCCCCATCCAGACCATCCCTTCCCAACTCATCCATTTGTTAAGCAACGGGCAATGGGATGTAGGTCATTAGCTATCTCACTGAGTGTGAAGATGATAGCTCTCTGTCTAATTAGTATCGTTTTACGGCAGGTTGTAGGGTCACGCCTCCTCTCAATGTCCTGCTGAGCTGTGGGATACTCAGCCATGCGGGTTTACCTGGGACATCAGTCCCATCATCCATCCATAGCTAGTGTCTTTGATGACATAACATAGACCTGTCGTATACATCCATTTCTCATCCAAAATGTCTTACAGTTTCTTAGCAAGGCATTAGGAGAATAAGCAGACTTTGCATGATGTGGGGAATCAAACTCTATTGGGATGTGACGCTCTTCTGTCAGGAGTTACAGGATGGGGCTGAGTCCAGTTCAAGCAGGCATGAAAGAAAGCGTGAAGAAGATGTTATTTTAGGGCACGAGAAAACGAAACACAGAAACTCATGCATGGGAGTCGAAGACCCGGTGTCACATCAACATGGATACTGGAAAAGGTTACCATAGTCACGAAACCAGTCCTGATGCAGAACCCCAGTCACCTGACTCTACTTCCCTCCATATGCTGAACAACTTGACTTTAAAATGCAGATATTTTCAAATAAACACTTCAAATAAACACGGAAATGAAATGAGAATTATGTCAAAAAATCTAAAGTAAATTACTGCCCTAATTTATTCACCTCTCTGGTCTGACATTGTAGGATAAACTAACAAACCTGTCGGTAAATTCCTTTAGCCTGTAAATTCCTCTCTCTCAGATTCTAAGATGTATTTGCACCAAACTTTATCAAATTCAAAGTTAACAAGGATGTTACACGGAAAATGAAGTGCAAATGATAAGAAGCACAGATCTTACGGCGGATCTGAAGGACCCTAATAATTCAAACCAAACAGCTTGTTCTTGTTCTTATGTTCCTACTGTATTGCAGGATTTTGGCCCTAGAATATCTGAACCTCTCGCATCTAAATGACAAGGACATGCAGTAGATTCCTCTCTCTTTCTAACAGGCTGTGGGGGGATACTGCTTGGCTTGGGGATGAGTGGCATTCTCTGGAAACCACACCAAGCCAGAGAGAACAACTCAGTGAAATGCACACGCCACATTGTATGAAGGTCCATCATCAAGCTGGTGTGACACAGTGATGCAGGACGTATGTCCTGAGCCTTCGCCGGGGGAGTTAAATCCAGCTGTAGTTTTGCTGATTCATCCATTCATCCATCCATCCATCCAAATTTCAACTGCGTATTCCCATCAGCATCCCGACAGGGCCTAGCCCAGGGATCACAAGTACAATATCATCACAGGAGAGACACAGATTAATTTAAAGGCATGTTTTGGACTGAAGTAGGAAACCCGCATGATATCATACAGTATAAACTCCACACGCACACAGTGGAGGCAAACCCCCAAGATGGGAAGCGATAACCCCTGGACCCTGTTATAAACTCACACAGTATTATTAGGGTTATTTTATTAATACCAGCTGCAGACAACTTACATTCAGTGATGCATACATTTCTCCTTCAGAAGACATAAACAGGACAAGTTAAGTGTTTTATTTGTGACTAATATTTTGCATATAGGGCTCAGATAGTGTTGATAAAGTGCATTGCATTACAGGATGTTTTAAAATGAACAGTTTTTAAATGAATACATAATGTTGGGCCAATGAGTGATTGACTAGGACCAGCAGAGAATTTGACACATGGGCAGAATCATTAATCTGTGTCTAATATCACCTGGTGCAGTAATAATACTCTGCTACTAACATCCCTTATGCAGTAATATTACTTTGCGTCCAATATTACCAGGTGCAATGATATTACCCAGTATTCTTTGCTGAGGTTCTAAATTCAAAGAACAAATAAATGTGGCCATCTATCAAGAACACTGCAGTCAGCTTGCCTTGTATTCAAGGGGAACGGCAAGAAAAAAGGCCTTGAGTTGTTCCAAAGCTGGTAAGGCACACAGAACATCTAAATTCTACATATGTCTTGTTTTGATAATTATTTCAGTAAACGATAAAACAACTAATGTGTTTTTTTTTACCTTGCTGATATCATTATGCCTATTACTGTCATGTCCTTAACATAATCATTTTTTTTGCTGAAATTATAAAAGCACAGCAACATTTAGAAACTATTCCATGTTTGCATATCCCCCTGAGATTTCTATAGATGTATGCCTGATTAGTCAGTTCTGGGGAACAATTTATGCTGTTCGCATGTAAACGTCACACGCAAAATGATGTCACTCAGAAGGTGAGTTAGCACAACAGCATGGTTTAACATAATTATAGTGTTGTTACTGCATTGCAGTCTAAAATGATGATCATAAGTAACAATGGATTAACAATTAATTAAGATAAATCTGTATTATTATATTCCACTACTGAGGCATTCCTGGTGTACAACTCAGTGGCACCCCCTAGAGGGCCAGGAGACCGGTGCATTTAAAAATGCAGGAAGGCAATTCGCCGCATACCTGAGGCATAAGAAAATACTGATTACTAGATGTCTATTTCAGCCTCAAAGTTAAACAGTGCAGATAATTCCTGGCCCGTCTGAACTCACAAGCTGGCACAGTTTGTAGAGATTCGCCAAATTCGCATAATATTAATTTCACACACAAATGCTCAGAATGACTAATTTTCCCTCTCCTCTGACTAAATATAGGAATGGGAAAGTTTCACACCCCAGTAAATCATACAAATGAACAGAGCTTTCACCCACATGCCACTCTCACCAACCACAAGTCTTAAGGGTGCAGCATTTGCTTAGTGGTTCCCAGGCAACGCTCGCTTGGCTAGATCGGAAGACGCCGAGACGAACGACAAAAACTCCAGGAAACAGGACAGCAGGCTCTCTCAGCTTCACTTGGTCCCACAACTGGCCTAAAAATACGCAGCAGTCAGTCCATAACAATTTAGTTCTTATGCTGTAATCCACAAAACACTCAGGGCCATTTGCGTCCGAAATGGAAAATTTAAACTCATCTACCTTGAAGACACTGATGGTTTCACTCTGATTTTATCACATGTCTTACATTTAATCTAACAGTTTTCTGATCTTGACAGAGAAATGTTTTTAAACTTAACACAACAGTGAAATTTTAATTTTGTGAACTTCAGTGTTATAGGGTGAAGGATATAGGTTTTAGTGTGATATGTGAAATTGTAATGATTTGATTCAGCTTGACACAAAGTTACAGTATATTCTGAAATGCAAGACAGGAGTGTGCTCATCTGTCACTGATCTTCTACACACACACTGAATTCATTTATGTTTCATGTGTTGACAGCAGCACATGTAACAGAAAATTGAATTGCCTGCAAGATAATAAACACTCCCGATGAGAGATATCAAGCGAAAATGTACGGAGGTTGTTGGTGAAACTGCCCAGTGATGTAGGATGAAAACAACCTTCTTCATCCATAACCAGAAACAAACTGACAGGAAAACGAGGAAGGGGGCAAGCTATTTCAGGAGGGTCAGATTATCCGTATCGATCTATCCGTCATGCTCAGTGTTTTCACTTTCGGTCACCCTTGGCTTTGTGCTTAGCAACCCAGAATGACACCAGCTAAGACCGGTGTCAGCACCTCGCCATGCTCCACGTAGCCCATTTCGGCCGCAGTTCCCGCCAAGACTTGCTTTATTGGCAAGTAGCTTTATTCCCTGATCCCCGTTACCCTTGAAGAGGAGAAACTTATCCCAAACAAGACACTGTACGCTGTCCCAGTCCCAAGTCACACGATGTGCTTAAACTTTCCACCAATCATCAGTTGATATTGTCTTATCAGCATTGTCACACATACAGAAAATCACAATGATTAACTGGCTTAATAACTATTTACATGGTATCAAAAAAGCCAGTTTGTAGCACAGTAACTACTTTGTATCGTCCCATTAGCTTGCTGTCCTGACTTTTTGCTATTACTTTCACATTCGTATTTTGAGGACAGGGTTTTTGCATCCCTTTATGTCAGCACTATGTAAAATTTGTCCCCTACTTGGGTAAATAGAGTCATAATATTAAAACGGATAAATTAGGAGGCACGCTGACTACTCTGCTTTCGTTGCATGCTGCGAATGAACTGACCCCAGGCGGGATGGTTAAGCATGGAAGGAACAGCGCAGTTGTCTCAACTGGCAAGAGGCACGTCGCCGGTGCCCGGCTGAGAGATGAGGCTGCAGGGGACAGCCCGCCAAAGCACGCTTCGCTGCTTTGGCTCTTCAGCCACCAGGGGGCTTCTGCTCACGCTCAGCAGTTAATATCCAGGTTCAAACTGCGATCTGTGCTATATGAGGCTGTATATAGATAATGACTGTTGCAACTGAGGCACACTTACCCAGAATCCCAAATAGGATACTCTGAGCTCCCAGCCATGGCAGATGGTAAAAGTTCCACAGAGAAGAGCATTACGGTGAAACAGACTGGAATAATGTTGACCCTGATGTAAATTGTGTGTTTGGGGAGGTAGATCGAGAGGACCTCGGGAATATGAGTGATACCAAATGATCGGGGCCAAAAAAAAACAAATCCATCCAAGGAGACTGATCTTGAAGGGCCAGGGAACGTGACACCACAAAATAATAAGACTGAGCTTTAGTGCTCATTAAATTACAGAGTGTGCCCCTGTAGTCTGATGTTTTGAGCATTAAGACATGATGAATGTTACAAAGGCTGGTCTCAGTGGGGCCCATCAGTGAGCTACACAGTAATACTTTTGTCTTTGTAATATTAACACTTCATTATTCATGAACTGGGCATAATTCAAAACATATTATAATGCAAAGGTTGCCTTGCTTTGGGGCTGAGTGTAGTTGATTGATATTTCACTGAGCCTGTCACTAGTACGCATGCATATGTATTAGACGTTTAACAGCAGTAGGGTAGTCTGCCCCTAAGGGCGGTACTGCAAGGTCTGCTCCAGAACAACTGAGGGTCTTAATAAAGATTTACTTGTTTATTTGCCCAGGCAGAAAGTGTCTGGGTCAACCAAATATCCTGCAAGGACTCTCAATGACAAGCCGCAAGAACACCAGAGAATTTTCCAAAAGTAGCCTTAAAAGATACATCCACTGGGCATGGCATCTTGTAAGTGTTGCAGTCACTGATGAAATGACTGCCATTTTTGCAAATTAACAAGCAAAGCTTTGTGTTCACATCCAAGTTATTTATATGCCACAAGAAGCCTACCAGGCATTCCACAAAGAAAGACCAGGTAGGGTAATCTTGCTTTACATTGACAAGAATGTCAAGAATGTCCAACTTATGGACAACTCGTACTTAGTAATGAACTGTCATGAAGTCCATTATATAAGAAATTCAGGTTAAACACAATGGTTTGTAATAACGAATGCAGGTACTGCTTTGTGATGCATATGAAAACATTGCATGGCTTCAGTGGTTCGTCGGCTCGAGGTTCAGTACAGTACCATGTGTAGCTACTTTTAATACTACTGTATAATAATAATTATCATTATTATTATGCACTGTATCATTTTTTTCCAACTTACCAAATAATTCGACTTTAAAGACAGATTTAAGGAATGAATCTTGTTCGTAACCCGAGGACTTCCTGTAAATGAGTTCTGTCGACTTGTGCAATGATCATCACCAACACAATTTAAAATACAGGTATCAGTCACTGGAGAGTTACTTGTTTTATTTCTGTGGATCAGGAAATGTTTCTGTATGACTTTGGTGTGTCAAACCTAAAAGAGTAATACTGTAGATAAGAACAAGCAAAACTGTAATGTCTTTTAAAAACAGAAATGCAAATATACATATGAACACCACACATAAATACACAAGAAACCAGTAGTGAAATCTCGCAGAGGGTAGAATGTAAATAACTGCTGCTGCAATGCTTGCCGCTTTAACTGTGCCAGTCCTGCTCCCAAAAGCCGGGTCCGTGGGCAGCCTTCAACGCTGGCAACTCCTGTTACAAACAAAGCCAGACACTTCCACAAAAATGTCAATGTAGAACGGAACAGTGAACGACACATATGAAGCCGGAACTATCGTTTCTGAACACAGCTTCAGTTTTTCCTGACTGATCCATTTAATCACCAAGGCACACAATGTTTTGAAAGGAAACAGTTAAACTTAGGTACTTAAACTCATTTAATTAGGTGACCAGTGATTCAGAGGAAGTACAGGATTTACGGTCATACACAGCCTGCATAGGACTGCATAGGGCATAGCAGGAATCCAATGAATTTAATAAAGGTTCCCGTGTTCTAATTAAGACCAGTAAGTCATTAATACTAGTGGTCACTAAGACCGCACACATCGGCCTTGAGCGGACAGATTCTAAGCCCTGTTCTCCCAATCTAGGTCAACAGATTATAAAGTGTGCAAACCCACTGTGTAATCTGCACCCGGACTGGCCCCCCTTTCCAGACATCACGGCAGGTTGCAGGTTGGCAAATGTTGGCCCACGGGCTAGAAAAATAAATAGCTCCCTGAAATAGGTTTTGGTAACACTTAAAGCAGTTAACATAATGCACTGTAGACACTTTCATAATGCATTATAATGATCAGTATAGGCCATTACTATGCATTATGGAGCTATTTATAGTGAAACATAGATGAGAGCTTCATAGAGCATTCATGATGCATAGTAAACATGGCTATAATGTGTTATGCCTTTTTATAAATAGTTATAGCCGTGTTTATAATATTTTATGAATGCATTATAATGTATTATGAAGGTATCCATGATGAATTATACACGGATGCTTTAAGTAAGGTGTCACCAAGGTTGCCTCTTTCAGCGTTTGTTAGCTCATCTGGCCCAAATTCAACCCGTCTGTGGTACAGCTGCCAGTTTTCAAATTTTGAAAATGCCAAGAAAATTCCACCTAAGTTCATCTGTGAGCCTAAAATTATTTACAATCAAGTTTGATTGTAATATTTAGAAAATCAATTTTTAGAAATCAGTTTGTGTTTGGCTAGCATCTAGTACTGTCAGGATTTAAACTAGAACATGTTTGGGCATGTTTGTGCAAGCTGTTTGGATGTTTTAAGTGTTTTATTTCGGGAAGGCCCAATTGCTAGTGCTATTTTCAAAAGGGGGGCACAGGCGTCAGCGCTACGAGAGACAAGACGGAACTAAATGCAAGAATCTCACAACCGCTAGAATTAGTCTGTAACACGTCAGGGACTGTGAAGCCACTGCAAGAATAATATATTTATTTTAAAACTTAAACTGAACTTATTTAAGACATATGACTGCAATGTCATGCATCCTTAAAACTTTATTGACCCCTTATTGAGCACTGTTGAAAATACTGGCCCACGGTTAATCCTAACCTTACTCAGCACCCATTATGTTTTCAAATACTGCTTTTAAATCCCTTTAACATGAAATTTACCCTCGTTGTGTTAAACACTGGTGGGGACATCATGGCCACTGTATGCTATTATATACTACATGGGTACTGTACTGAGGAAGGAAAAGGGTTGATATTACCAGCCAAGTTGCTGCCTCGCAGTGTCATCCGAATGTGGGGTCTGCACTTCAGCGCCATCACCAGGCACCATTGCAAATTTCAGAGAGCAGAAAAATGCTGGTGGTTCTTTGGCGAAACCCTGGTTTCTCTTTTAACTGACAGACAACAGCAGATCCAGGTGAAGTATGTCACTGAAGTATTTTTGCAGTATTTATTGTAGCGTTTTCTTCCCTTGGCAAGGGGACTGGATGAATCTTCACAGTGTATTATTAAACACACACTTTGGCCCCCCTGCTGGGTATTTCAAAACCCTGCAGAACTCAGAAATAACTCACTCGGGAAAAATTCTCCATTCTCAGAATAGCAAGCAAAGAGTACAGCAACAACACTCTCTATCCAATAAATAATACACTACAGTGAGATCTGGCGGATTTTTTTTCAGTGTTTTTTCCTCCAAGTAAAATGCGTTTCAACCCTGACTTCTAAATCCTCATTAAGGATAAACTGGAGACGTTCAATAATAATCTACACTCTGGGGACTGAATTCACGCCTATTCTACTAACTATTAGAGTCTAGCGGCATATATTAATTGTTGTATTTTAGTTTTCTGTGCAGATCTTTTAATAGTTAACTAGATAATGTTGCACTGCACTTGGGGTATACCTTGCGTGACACAATATAAGTGGATCATGCGTAAGGTGCAACACAACTGCCACTGTAAGGCAGACAGGGTGCTGACAGCAGCCCCTTTAGGAAAGGAAGAGCACGAGTTAAAGGTTTACAGAGAGCCTTCTATCTCCATGCAACAGCACTGTGACTAAGCAAGCAGGAAAGCAAACAAGATACATCTGTAAGTGCCCTGAATCCATGTTATCAGAAGCAAGCATGAGGCAGTGTTAGTGCACGAGTAGTATTTCACCTGCATTCTTTAACGCGAATATAATATCAATCCCAGTCATCTTGACCTTCGCGCAGGTTCAGCCAAGTGTAAGGCCACTGATACCAGGCCTTCACGGGTTGCTGTATAAGTACCTTGACGTGATTCAAGCAGAGGAAATCTGAGGGGAAAGGAACAGGCCAGTCAGCCCTGGTGCTAACTTTATTCCTGAGTCTCGGTCACACGGCCACATTTGGAGACTGGCGAGGGAGGAGTGATTAAGGAAAACACTTCAACACACCGGAGAAGGGGGGTCTTGCAAGTGCACACACCTGGGAATCATTCAAGCGAGCACTAAATAAAATAACTAACCATCAATTAATGATTAACTGTCCAAATAACTGGACATGTAAGATGAACCTGCCCCACTGGCAGTATTTCCCATGTCACTGATTGTCTGACAGCTTGTACTGAACTGACAGGAAGCCCCCCCCCCACCCCTAAGGCCATGTTTGTCTCTTCACCCTCAATACAGCCATTGTTGCAATGGCGGGTGTGTGCCAGGCGAACAAAGGTAAGATCCAGGCAAGCGAACTGAGACGAACAAGGGTTTATTGCACAACACTCACATAAACAGCGTTTATGCCGCGTCTGCCGGAAGAGACGCAGACGCAGACCTAAATAAAGAGACGAATCACAAGACAGGCGTGCGGCGGCGCCACACAGGTGGAAACAATGGGTGATCACAGGAGGTAGCGAGGTGGGCGTGGCACACGAGAGGCTCGAACGGAGCGGACGTCGCAGGACGCAACAACCATACTACTTTCCGCCTTTTTTGTCAAATACTCTGCCATGGCTGTTATCAAATTCTACTACATGTCCTTCCAAGTCTTTTGTCCTGAGGGCCACATCTAAAGACATTTTTAAAATATAAATGGCTAATTTTTATTATTAATGTGAAGCTCTGTGAAGACCTTGAGACCACCCTGAAATACAGGAACAAATAAACACCACCGATGCACAAATATACTCAGATTTCATAAAATGTACCATTAAAGTATAATTTAAAAACTATAAAGTTGTGGAGTGCTAACAAGAAATTAAGCCATAAAAGAGGACGGATGATAAATGCTACTAAATTGGTTTGAAATCAATTAATACTTTTATTAATCAAAATTTTATTGTTAAAATTTTACAAGGATTTTCAGCATTTTAAGATTAACCAAGATTCAGGTAATATATAATATAAATTAACTTTTCTGCACGTACTCCTTTAATAAGCATATTTTATTACATCAATATTCAGAGGAAAGAAAAAGAATGTGTGATAGACTAAAGACTTTGTTATAAAGGGTATTAAAACTATTGACTAAAACATTAAAACCACTAATTATCTCGTTACATTTGCACCTGTCTGGAGTGCCATTATACTCTGCCCGACCAAAAAAAAGGTGACCATTTCAATTTATGTCAGCAAATACTTAAGAGCCAATGACTTTAAGGTTATGCTGTAATACAGTAAAGATGAGATGGGATGAGATGAGAAACCCTTTATTGCTGTTGCAATACACCATGTCACTAGTCCCAAGTACCAGCGAAAAGCAGGCCGTCAACCTGACCATACATACAAACATCACATTATAGGGGGTAGACAGGTCAGGAAGACAGGGGATATAGGAAAAAGAG
>JABFEA020000044.1:13637716-13649217 GCA_019775915.2 Cyphomyrus plagiostoma
TCTCTTCGAGAAGATCGTGTCAATCGCGTTGAGAGACCAGCTGATCAAATCCATAATTTCCTTAGTTTGAAGAGCAGCTTACCAGTAACAGAATCTACTGAATCGCCAGGTTATACCTACATCCATCGTTAATGATTTTTTTTCTTCGCTGTTGGCATGGGCATATTCTAGGACAATTGTTTGGGTTCAAATTGTCTAAGAGTGGTTCAGGTAGCATGATGAATCATTTTCATGTATGACTAGGTCACCACAGAGTTGTGACCTTAACCTCATTGAAGGTCTGAGTGACTTTGACAAGGGCCAAATTGTGATGGTTAGATGTTTGGGTCAGAACGTCTCCATATTGGCAGGTCTTGTGGACTGTTCCCAGTGGCAGAGGTCAGTACCTACCAAAAGTGATCCAACGAGGGCCAACCTGAGAACAGGTGATGGGCTCACAGATGCCCAAGGCAGATTGATCCACGTGGGGAGTGAGGCCTGTATCACTACTGTATCACAAAATGATGAAAAATATAATGCTGGCAATTATACAAAGGTGCCAGAACACACAATGCATCACAGCTTCCTGTGTAGGAGGCTGCGTAGCCACAGACCAGTCAGAGTGTCCATATTGACTCCTCTTCACCACTGGAAGTGCCTACAATGGGTATGTGTGCCTAAGAGCCAGACCAGGGACCAATGGAAGAAGGTAGTCTGGTTTGACGAATCACGTTTTCTGCTACATCATGTGGGTTGGGTGAGAGCGTGCACATCATTTACCTGGGGAAGAGATGGCACCATGATGCACCATGGGATAGAAGGCAAGCCAGCGGAGGCAGTGTGATGCTCTGGGCGATGTTCTACTGGGAAACCTTCGGTCCTGGCATTCATGTGGATGTTACCTTGACACCACCTACCTAAGCATTATTGCAAACCAAGTACATCACTGCAACAGTATTCCCTGATAGCAGTGGCCTCTTTCAGCAAGATAATACGCCGTGCTACCCCACAAAAATTGTTCAGGAATGGTCTGAGGAACATGAAAGAGTTCAAGGTATTGACTGGACCTCCATATCCCTCAAATCTCAATCCGGTCGAGCATCAGTGGGATGTGCTAGACAACCAAGTCCCATCTATAGAAGTCCTTCGCAACTTATAGAGCTTAAAGGATCTGCTTCTCCCGTCCTTGTGTCAGTCACCCCAAGACACCTTCAGCAGCCTTGAGGAGTACATGCCTCAATGGATCAGAGTTGTTTTGGTCGCAGTAGGGGGACCTGATCGATTATGTCAATTGCTAATTAGATTAGCTAACTCCCCTGAAATCTTAACATGTAATAAGCCTCAGGTGAACAGGAGTTTTGGAAAGTAGATGAATAAATGTATACTACTGCCCAAAATGTTTAGCATTACGCTTTAAATTTACTGCGTGGATATTGGTGGTAATGTTTATAAGCAATCAAATAATGATTACAAATATCATACTCTGATGATTAAATAAGTAACCGGAGTTACTGGGAACAAAGCAGTGGAATCTCTAAAAATGAGAAGAATTTCCACAGTTTTGGCCACCAGTGTATTTATGTGGCTTGCTGTCAGTGTCATTTTTATAAATGTTTAAAGAAAAGTATAGATGACGCACGAATGCAGTGCTGGATAACAAACAGACGGACATGTGATAAATACCAGCCATCTGGCTCACTGACAGCCCCCCCTTTGAGCTTTACTAGCCACCTTATTTGATTGGGCACAGTGCATGATGTTATATTACGACATTTAATGATTATGTAATTTTGTCATACTTAGACCATAAGACCACCAGTTAACCAGCATTACAAACAGACAATTCATGAATACATATTGACCTTTAATATGTTCAATATTCAGTATGTACAATGTTATTTTTTAGTTAAATTAGTCAGACAAATGCTCCAGACTGCAGAAATCCCACATTAACTGTTACTATCGCCTATACCCATTCTTTCGCGATGAATTTCTAGAATTCAGCACAATGCCATTGCAATTATGAAAATGATTTAGAACCACAGTCTCCATCATGACCTGTCAGACGAACATAGCCAGTCAGACAGCCCTTCTTAGAACTCTAGTGAAAAATAGCAGTTTGTCAAAGCAGCTCCATGATGAAAGGCAATTAATTTCAGCTGTGAAGTGTTACTTCATCACTGCATTCAGCTGAGAAACGGACGTCTGGATAAGTCGCCAGGAGATTACGCACTCGCTCTCTTTGGTAATCCACCAGGAGACCACCGTCAGGGTCTGTACCGTCTGAGCCCACCTTGCATGCCCCCCCCCATTGCCGGCCCCCCCGTGCCCCTCCCTCTCTCTTGCCCCTCAGCCTCCGTGTGTCTAAGTCCCTGGTGTGTTTTCCCTGTTCCCCGAATTGCCGCTGAGCGTGTGTCATAGACAACATCTCTCTTAGTCTATGGTTTGAGTCTGTTTATTTATAATGTGTTTCTGTTCGCCTGTGTTTTTTTCTCTCCCTTGAAAGATCGCTCGGCTTGTATTCTGTTCTGGTTTTGCTTTTCTGTTCCCTGTTTATTATCTTAGTCTTGTATTCCCAGTTAATGGTTAAGTTCCTCATTCCTTTGTTTCTGTGTGTGTTAGTGTTAATTCGTTTCACCTGTTGCTTGTTGTCCTGTGCCTCTGATTGGTTAATTGATTATTAAGTTACATCACTCCTTTGTTTGCCCTACTAGCCTGAGTGTATTTAAGTACCTGTGTCTACGCTCTAGTCTGTCGTTTCTCAGTCCTGCTCCCTGTGTTGTTGTGTTCCCTGGTGTTATCATGTTATGGTCTTATTATTTGGTTCTTTTTTTCCCCCCTTGTGGTCCATTTAATTTGTGCCTTTCTCTCGTGTGTTTTGCTTAATTCAATAAACGCTTGTTTGTCTTGGACCTGCAAGTGGATTCTCACCTTTTTCCCGCCTGCGCCATGCCAGGCCATGACAGATCATACTCTCACTCTTTTGGCAATGCACCAGGAGATCATACACTCACCCTTTTTGTGCACTATCAGCTTCCCCTGAGTACCATAAACCTATCTATCCTTCACTGACCGCACATACAACAGCGGTCACACAAGCTTATAATGCAGCTGACAGATTCCTATTGCCTAATGACATCGTAGCCGTTGTACAGTACAGCAAAATGTGTTGCCTGTTTGTGTGATGCTGGTGTAAACAAACTTACTGTGCTGCCAACTGTATAAAAATAAAGTGCGAACAGTTATGTACCGTATTTAACACCTGATACTGATAAGCTACTATGTTACTGGTTTATGTATTTACTATACTTTACTATACTATATGGCTATACCATATAGCCTAGGTGTGAACTGGGCTATACCATCTAGGTTTATGTAGGTACACCATTTGATGTTCACACAATAAATAAATCGTCAAACAGTTTCCTCTGAATGCATTGTGAGTATTCTGTGAATTTTTTTTGAGTTTACTGTTAGAGTTCTGGGAGTGTATAGTTTATTATGAGTTCATGTATGGACTGAATTTAATCAATTTCAAATAGAAACATCCGATTATATAAATCAGTGAAGTTACTTTGCAAAATACAATAGCTAATCAAATAATGAGGATTTGTTTTTGTGGTGTTAGACATAAAACCCAAAAATATCTTAATGATGGAAGAAAGTTGGTACAGTTTTACAACAAGCAACACTAATCCAACCATCTTCTAATCACTGATCCTGGTGAGGATGGCAGGGGACCCGGAGCCCATCCCCAGAAGCACAGGGCAGCAGAACTCCCTGGATGATAAGCAACACAAATTCATTTGATATTATCACTATTTTCAATATTTGAACTGACTGGAAGAAAACTGCAGTAGACTTCACACACCACATGCACATTTTTCATATCATTTCGGTATTTCACCTATTGAGTTACTTAGCAGACATGGGAGCTATTTAAGACTTTTTGACACTAAAAAAAGAGAACATTTCCTAGGTTCATGACAGCTGCTAAAATGCAGTACCGCTATTTTTTTGTTCAGTGGGTACAATCGCATATCATGCTGGGCAGGCTACGAATTTGAGTCTCCGTTTTTACATAAAATTCAACACACACACTAGCAGTCTGATATGTGTCATGGTCCTACTGAGGCATTTCGGAAAGGCAACAGTTCAGCGTGGAACAGAGAAGATTGTGTGGACCCCTTCTGAAAGACAGTTAAGCGTTTGCAAGTGCAGAGCCAGTTACAAAGAAATGAGTTTGTTAGAAACACAAACGAACAACTCAGTGGAATAATATGGTATGAAATACAGCTCTGCAGGTTGGCATGAGGAAGGATGTCAGCACAGAGACCAGTCCTCTGTAGCTCATGCATTCCTGCATTTAATCACAGTAAGGCAGATGTGTTTGGGCTGATTGCTATCAGCCAGAAAATAAAAAACTTGCGCAAGGCAAGTTTTCAGAAGCCTAAACATTGACTTGGGTCCTGTTCTTTTTTCAGACCATATGTTCTCTGTTGGTGGTTATATTTACATTGGCACCAGTTCCCAGAAGTTCCAGAACACACTGTGCATTAAGTGGGATGGATTCAGTCAGCAGCTTAAAAGCTGATGAGCTGTTAAGGTGGGTGGAAATCATGTGGATTTGGGAGATCTGGGGGTGAAAAACAGATCTATCAAAAACAAAAATACAGCCGACACCATTACTGGTACTCATCATGAGCAAAAATGATTGCATTAAATACACAAGAAACATAATGATTTTATACACAATGCACATAAAATGTCTTGAGGAGCCATATATTTTTTGTAGCACCATTATTTTTAAAACAAAACATTTTATTGAGTGGTACATTATTGTTTCAGAATTATTGAAATTACTAAACAATATCTTAAATAAAACCAAGCAAAGTGGGGATTGTTATGAAATCCTACCCCGTTTAGTTGGCCTCTGTCTCCAGGAACTGTATTGCTGCTTTTCATGTCTCCCCTTGTCCCTGGGGTATAAGTAAAACCAAAGAAGAGAGATTGACGAGGGGGCATGGCCCAAGGAAGGACCGGACGATCGGGGCAGGACAGGGGTAATGTTGGGGTAAGATCTTTATCGTTTTGGAAGCCATCAAGAAAAAAATGCCCTACTTGTTTTATCCTGTTCATTTTGTGTTTAAATGCTTAAAAAAGGGGATTTTGAGCCATTTCTCTTGCAGAACGTCAGCCAGGTCACTATGTGAGGCTGCTGGAGCAGATCTTCCCTGACTCGCTCCTCCAAAATAGCCCAAAGTTATTCAATAATAGTCTTATCTGGTGACTGTGCAGGCCATGGGAGATGATCAGCTTCACTTTCATGTTTATCCAACGTGATGTAACTAGTGACACTGTCACCAGTCCTGCTGCGTCTGGTACACGTCACCACCATCACGGTACAACGTTTGAACCATTGGATGAACATGGTCCTCCAGAATGGTTTGGGAGTCCTTGGCAGTGACGTGCTTATCTAGAACAAGTAGTGAGTCTAGGGAATGCCTTGATATTGCAGCCCAAACCATCACTGATTTACCCCAGGGCTGCACTCTGAGTACACAACAGTATGGGCAGTAAGTCTCTTTGGGGCTTCTCCACATTGTAATTCACATTGTAATTGTGGGACAGACAGTGAAGGTGAATTCATCAGAGAGCAGTACGTGTTTTACATTGCCCCCGACCAAAGATGTGCGCTACTGGCACCATTGAAACAGAGTGTGAGTGACCAAAGGTTTGGGTATAGCAGCACAACCAAGAATATGGACCATGTGGAACAGTTTTGGTGTAAACAGGAGAGCTGAGGTGAGCGTTTAAATTGGCAGCTGTGGTTTTATGTTTTTGGATGCAATGTAGATTAGTATCCGGACATTCCTTTCAAACAGCCTCCTCTTGTGTCCACAGTTATTCCTGCTAGATGTGGTCCATCCTACGTGGTGGTGTGCTGACGTTACCCCTGGACACTGTGGCTCTCAACCTCAAAGACTTGCTTTCCTGATCACAGTTGCACCAGCGAGACACCCATCAATAATTTATCCTCTTTTGAACTCTAGAATGTCTCCCATTGTATAGTATGGAATGCAATATTTTATGTACAGCTGTGCTATTACTCTGCTTATCTAACCTCTTACTAATGGTAAGTGCAATCACTGGTCACCAGGTGATTCATATATAGGTGTGAAACTTTAAACACTGTGTTGACTAGTGTTTCTGTTTCATTGTCCAACCCCTGTATATAAATATCCATTCATCCATCCACCCATTTTCTGAAACTACTAGTTCTGTTCAAGGTTGCAGGGTATGTAAATATGGCATGTGCAATTAATTTTAAAACAATGGCGTGGCATTACTTTTTAATGACGTTAATACACAGCCTATTGTAGAGCCCTGTTTGGGGTAAGGACAGTGTGGTTATTGAGTTGTCAGTACCACATTGTTGACCCACTCCGGTCATGTGTTTTGGGCTTTAGAGGTTGCTGTAGTCACTTCTGTGTATTTCAGACTGGAAGCTCAATTTGGACAATGCATGTATGAGAACACTCGTTTTACACCCTTGATCTATGGCGGTTGATAAAGTTAGATAACAATCCTTAAAAGATACCTTACAAATGTATGTTTTACATGGTGAATTTGAGTACGTCAAACTTACATTCACGTCTTCAAATTTCATCCTTAAAGGTATTCATAAGGTGGCGTGCGATGGGTTGTTCCCTGCCTTGCACTTGAAGCCTCTGGGATAGGTTCCCGACCCCCGTGACCCTCAATAGGAAAAGCGGTTACAGAAAGTGGATGGATGGATGGAGGTATGCATAAACAGATTCAAAATAAAAACATAAAGTACAGAGAAACATTCTTGTCACTTCTGCTAGTTAATTATGCAGAAAGTTTGCTCTAAAGTGATCAGTTTGCTCTAAAGTCTAATCAACAACTATTCTAACAATGTGTTTTATCCACAAATGCAAGTGTGTAGAATATAATGCAGCCTGACTGAATTTTAAAAATAACTATAATTATTGTTCAACGTTTTGATGTATAAGTGGTGAAGGAATGCTCTGTCTCTGCCAATGTAATATGAACTCTATCTGTAGTTCATTTTCCGGCTCCTGTTTCCCCCTGTTACTTCACTTTTCACTTTGTTACTTGTTACTGTAATTGCTCAGGCAAAGTAAAGCTTGTTATAGATTGTTTAGTGGGGAAAACACTGTTATGCTCTTTTATGTTGTTGCACTTGAACAATTTTATCAATGCTGCCTTATTTTTTTGATAATGTAATAATGTATCTGACCTGCAATAAGTAATTTTCCTGAAGCTGAATATAGTTACAATGTATTGGGCACCAGCTTCATATCATCAACGCAGCTCGGCCCTCAGCTCAAAGGTGTTCCACCACCCTGCCCAAGGCAGAGACATGAAGAACCATCTGTTTGAACTCCACTGACTCCACTGAAGTTCCAGACCATCTCTCCTTGGAGTGCATGGAGTGACCCAGCTCTCCTCATGGCTTATCACAGAGGTATAAATCCAGATCTTCAGACAGAAATGATCTGCCGGTGCGAAGATCTTGGTCTGGAGCAGTACATCCAGCTCTTAATCCATCTGGAAAATTGGCGGAATGACTGTTACTGTCTTCAACCAGGAAGGTCCAGTCCTCGATCCCCAGGGTCTGCTCTTCCTGCAGCCATCACCTCTCCTTCTCCTCCTACCAGGGCAACAGCTCCATGTAGCAATGGGGATTCAACTCAAATGACAAGGGTGAATGTTAAATTGTCTTTGTCTTTACTGTGGGGAAGCCAGCCATGTCTGCTCCCCGTGTCCCTTCCAACTTCCGCGTCCCTGCGACAAAACACAGGTCTCCTATTTTCCCTGATGAGATCCACACACAGCCCACTGCATCGTTCCACCGACCCACTAACCAATGGCTCTGCCCCCCCTTGATATGACACTGCTCCAGCATATCAAGTCCATGCCTTGACTCCAGACACATTTCCATATTTTTCACCCCTGAGTACTGACAGCTCCACTTCATTCCCTGTCCCTGGCAGTTGCCCTGCATCCCAGTGATTACCCAACCTACTTAATCAGTCGAGCCAATTCCTTCAGTGTGAGGAACTGTCATCTCATGCGCCAAGTGTCACCTTTGATCCCTGTTTCGCTCTGTGCCTGATTTTGTGTTTTGGTGTGAGTGATTCTCCCGATCCCCTGCCTGGTGAGACTGTTTCCTGATCCCTTTCTCAGTGTAAGTGTGTGTCTCCTCTTTCCTGTGTCATGCATGGCACATATGCCAGCCTTACCCTGCACCCCCAGGATCCACACTCTGACCTTCTTTACCCCGACTTTACCACCTCTTGTCTTTGGTACCAGTCTGCTCTACCTTTGGGTCACTTGTTCCTGATGTGTTCATGTTGCACTAACACTACTAACCATCATCAGGTCAATAATCAAAACAACTTCAAATGTGTACAAGTTGCATTTTTCCTCCATACACAGTGATAAAGATGGTGAGAGAAGTGAGGAAGAATGCAAAGAAGAGATAATGAACTTAGCTTAATGGACCTATGGGCCACTGTTAGTTTTAATTTCAGTGCTTGAACCCTGCCAGGCATGATGGGAACTGTGACTGCAAATGTGTGCTGTGGTCAGAAGAGAGAACAACTGTCTCTGGACATGCGCACACATGTTTGCCATCAAAAGTGGACTGCACACAAGGAAAACCAGAGGTGGATCATTCATGCTTTAGGGCAGACCTCCTCAGATGTCCCCTGAAGAGTGGCCGAGGGAACATCCGACAGGGTGCTTTAAGGATCCTGAAATGACTGTCACAGAAGACTGGCTGAGGAAGCATCCAACAGGGTGCTTTAAGGATCCTGAAATGACTGTCACAGAAGAGTGGCTGAGGGAGCATCCAACAGGGTGCTTTAAGGATCCTGAAATGGCTGTCACAGAAGAGTGGCTGAGGGAGCATCCAACAGGGTGCTTTAAGGATCCTGAAATGACTGTCACAGAACAGTGGCTGAGAGAGCATCCAACAGGGTGCTTCGACTTTTACAGAAAGTCACTCAGTGCTGTTATCCGTTCTATTAAATAAGGAATGTTGGGGTAATTTGTAGGGGTAAGTTTAGATATATGTGGTTTTAGGGAAAAAAATGTGCTATTCAATACATTTCTTTGTGTTTGAAATATTGGTAAAATTAAAAGCTCTCCCCAAACATTTGAGGCGGATATTTGAATAATTGTGTATATTGTTCACTATATACTGTACAGTCACGTTCATGATTTTCATAAAAGGTGCCAATAATTCAATAAGTCTCAGTCTCTCTCGCTCTCTCTCTCCCTTTCTATATGTATGTAATATATATAATAGAATGGCTTAATCCGAATTTGACCTCAATAATAATTTATTTTAAACTTCCAATAGATGCCTTTGCACTATTTCCCATTTGCTTTTTTTACCCTCCCGACCTATCTAAATTAAAATTTATACACTGTCAAAATCCTGATATAAAAACACAATCGATATGCACATAAACCATGACAAACAAATTTACGACTGTGCAGATGAAGCTTTTCTCAGAATCTTTTTCCAAAATTGGATATCGGCAGAGAGAAGGGCAATTTTTCTGAGTGCTTTTTGAAAAGGTTTGTAAGCAAAAACAAGTCCAAAGTAAAGGCATGCATACTATGCATCCTCAGTTCAGTCAGTAGACAAACAGATAATTTTATGGTTTTATCAGCTAAAGTGGAAAATGCAAATACCAGACTTGCATAACTTGTGCCTGACCTGCCCCCCCACCCCTTACTTGTGGACTTGCCTTCCAGCTGAGTCATAACTTGATCATTTGTATTTATTGTCTGTGGTTCTACACCCTGGTCCCGGCAGGCGGCTCAAAATAATTAGGCGATCTCATTATTACAGTAACTGAACCATGTTGAACATTTCCGTCAGTTCTGAGGCTATTAGCAGGACAGTCTTTGCGCTGCTGGGCGGGACAGCGATGTCTGGACAAAAACGACCGGGCTGCATGAAACAATCCGCAACACCTGCAAACCCACACCTCAGCCTCACCTCCCCATTTGTTCTTTAAGCAAACAAAGGAAGCGAGGAAAGCAAACAAGGTAGGAAAAAAATGTAAAACATATAACACAGCATTCAGCATTTTTAAATGCCTTTTAATATGCAATAGATAATCCATTTGCACTTTTTCCAGACAATGGACTGATGAATAGACAATGTCATGGATACCAGCAGCAAAACTGCAAATAGCTAAAGCTGGTCAAATATATGCATCACCTACTTCAAAACAATAGGCCAACCTCTGCAGAGAAGGAGCAGTATCCAAATGCACCTACAGGCCTTATTAATTTTCCTGACTCATGCAGCAGTTACAGTACAATGCACAGCATGGGTTTGGATGGAATAAACAGGATAAAAGGCCTTTCTGGCAGATTTAATTGAGTAACCACTATTCATTCATAATAATGTATAACTATGGCAAAACCTACGATGGTCTGGTATCCTGTGCAAGGTGTACAGTACCACCGCCTTACGCCCTATGCTGCCTGGGACAGGATGCTGAACCCTGTGACCCAGATCCGGACAAGCAGGTATACCCTAAGTTGGACGGAACCGGTCTAACAGAGGTCGATTTCATTTGTTCGATGAGTTAGGTCATCCGTCATGTAGAGTGTGATGGTACAATCACAAGATGTTGCATAAATATAAGCACAATTGTCATTTTAACCCCTTCTAAGGTTTATTTTATTATTGTTTCTGATTCAAAATGAGACCATATGCAATCTTCTGCAATTTTCAGAAAAGGAACTTATTTGCAGAATCACTTTGCATACTTGAAAATCTGTCAGTCGAGGTCAGTAATATTTCTATATTCATTACCGTGTTAAAAAAAAAAGCAAAGCAAGCCACCAAGGAAGTATATGTACTTTAACGTTACTATGGACAGTGCTGTGTGTATGCAGGCGTAATGTGACTACATTTAATTCTGTGGCATAGAAAAATATACCAGGCCAAGTCAAGGGCAATTTAATGTGGATCAAATGGACCTACACACGTGAACAGTATACCTAGAGACATACAGACGGTCATTTGCGGTTTATAAATGTTAGATAACGTGATTTGGGTTTTCATTAAATGCAGCACAATCACATGCAGACACATAAATGGATTTAGTGTTTAGTCAGAGGTGCCTGTCTTCCACACTCAGACGTGTTTGTCGCCATCCTGCTCTGAGAGACTCCAGTCTTCTCACCTTCCTACAGTGCAGATTTGCTGTTGTTTTATTAATCAAAGGCCTAGATACCTACAGAGATCTCTACTCCGCCACCCACGCGGAGCTGAGAAGCGCACTGGGGGGACACGGGAACAGTTTCATCTTAATTTACACACAGCCTCCATCTTTAACTAACCACCCCTTTCCTTGGGAAATTGGTCTAGATCTCAGTTTGGGGGGGGGGGGGGGGGGGGGGGGGGGGGGGGGGGGGGGGGGGGGGGGGGGGGGGGGGGGGGG
>JABFEA020000044.1:13680803-13719355 GCA_019775915.2 Cyphomyrus plagiostoma
AAATCGCCCCCCCAAAATTTAATTTCACCCAAAACCCCATATTTTGGTGTTTGTTTGGGGGGGGGGGGGGGGTGGCACTGCTGAACAGGAAGGCTGTGCCTGCGTGCAGCTCTGCCTGTTTCCGCTGGCGTCCTGCGAGCCGGCCGGAGCTTCGCTCGCTTGTCCGTGATGGAGGTTCGGCTCTGCCAGCACCGAGGTGAAATCTCACTGACAGATGGCCTGTCGACAAGGCTCCGCGCTCTGTCGCCGTGCGACGGCCTCCTGGAAGAGCCACCAGCCATAGGCCGTGGGCTTAGGTAGTCTGGCCTGGGGGGCAGGTAACAGTGTCCATGGTAACTCTAGGAAGTGTTTTATGGTGCTGCTTTTATAGGGTATTAAAACACTGGCATTTCTGCTTTAATTAGGCACTCAGTGTATCCCTGCAGTCTGCCTAACTCTCCCTGTAAGCAGATTATTATTTCTGACAAATGGGCCGGCGAGATCCATCTCATTGTCCGGTTTCTGGGCGGTTCAAGCAGCGACCGTGTCGTTGGTCCTCAGATGTTAGTTGAGTGGCCTCCGTTCCCGGAGAACAAGGAGACTCAGATTAGTGCACTTACAACTGACTAGTCTTTTTCTTTTTTTTTCTTTGCTCACAAATTAGATTTTTTTGCTAAGCGCATCTCCTGGACTCGAAGATGTAATGGGAGGAATAGATCAGAAATAGTGTAATTAAACTTTGTAGGGTGATGTTTTTCAGCAAGGGGTTATATATATATATTTTTTTAATTAATATACCGGAGTACTTTTTATGTGGGCAGAGTTTGTTTAAAAAAATGTATTTTGTTCCAGTGTAATTGTGCTGTTCTAGTATGAATTAGAAGCTCTGTGATTTCTCATATTCTGCCACTGAGACACTCATTTTTATGTGGATAATAAACAAAAAAAATGGATAAACGACTACAGAAAAGTAATCAGTGCAGATGGACTAAACTGAAGCCAGTTATAAAAATTAAGTTATGAAATGAGGCTCTGAGTGCAGCAACTGATTTTGTGAACCCAGAATCAAAAATCGCGTCGTTCGTTTCATGAGTTTAAAGTGTGAGCGATGGGGAGGTTTTGATATTTGATGGGAAATATGAGAGCTTTGTCAGGGGATGGTCTGGGAATTTCCCGCAGTCGAGCTGCTTTGCAGGTTCTCGCATCCTTGCAGAAATCATGTCGAATGAGGAGAACCTTCCAGGTCTCTGGCCAAGTTAGTGTTTATCTGCAGTTTTCTTGAATAGAATGGTGTTGTAATGCACTGTAGCGCAGTCAGTTATCTGGAAAGATGGTGATGTTATACTCTGTAAACCAACGCAGTGTGTGGCTTTTTTTTTTTTTTTTTTTTAAATAATTTTCTTTCTGTTCGCCACCCTTGCCCCCTCCCTCAGTCACACAGTCCACCTGCCTGTGATTTAAAGGCCTCTGTGTCTGCCATCTATAAAAAAAAAAAACCAAAAGCATGATGGGAAGGAGGGTATGAGTCGTCTTCTCTGCTATGGAGCGATGGTGCATATTCTAGGTGTAGGGCAGTAGAAATGGAAGGGAAAGTGGGGAAAGGTGTATGGGATCTTCAGACAAAGACTGCTGTCTTTCACTTCACTGTCCACCCAAACTAAACCATGAACCTTAAGCTGTAGGTGTGTTTCTGCTGAACTGCCCCAAATTGTCCCAGTGTAGTGGTTGGCTGTGAGGAGTTTGGGAGGAAGCTACATTTTCAGGGAGTTTTCTGCTTCTAAAGACGTCCCGGAGAACATAGGGACTCTAAGATATCGCTACGAAATTAGCCTTCTACTGAGGGGAAGAACTCACCAGGCTTCCTGTCGGACATGTGATCCAGTTCCTGTGGCGTTGGGTCACCGGCGGTATGGATGGCGGGACGAGATGAGGCCGGCTGATCGTCTAGGGCTGCCGTTTCGGGAGATGGATGACATGTGCGGATTGGCATCTTGGCTGCGAGGTGGCCAGTGCTCCCTGTCAAATCCCTCTAGGGAGACAATAAAAATGGAGACCAGAGAAGCACCCGGGCAGCCGCTCCGCATGTGAGGCCCCGGGGAGGTGGGTCACCCTGGGTCATCATCTCACCCTGATAGCCCACTTCATCAGGCCCTGAGGATGACAGCAGTCGGATTTCATTAGGAGGCCGCTGCCTGGCCGTTGAAAAGAGGAATTTCCTGCAAGCTGAGGCCCAGCTCTCTACTGTGCTCTTCCCCCCAACCTGCCAGTGAAAATGCACTTTAATGTGTAGCTGGGGCACAGCGGAGTGTTACCCTGGAAACAGCTGTCAGATCCCCACGTACTGGAAGAGCCCGTCTTGTTTGACCTCCATGGGGAAAGTGAAGGGGGGGCCTTCAAGGAAGTCAGACAGGTGTAGGTTGTCTTGTTGGGGGGCAAGAGGTATGCTCTACCCTCTGCTACCTTCCCAATTACCATCTCTGCTGGTTCCATTCATGGCTCCTACCTTAGCCTACTCAATATTACTTCTGCTGGCCACATGGTTCCATCCCAATGAATGAGGTAATTGATGGTAATCCATAAGGCAGCCTCATGGTTTCCTGTGTGTGATGGTGTGTGACACTCATCTGTAGTCACCATTGGCCGGTGGGGCCATCTGATGCCCCAGTGCAGTGTGGGTAATTCATTTTGCAATACAGAGGGGTTAAAACACTGGTTAAAGTGCAAAACAGCAACAGAATCATGCTCCGTTCATCACTAGCACGTTGCAGTATATAAACATAACTTGAAAGGTTTGAGATGTTGTTTGTATAAACTAAAGAAAGATAAAAATGGCAAAGCTTGTTAAGAGGAGCAGAGATAGCATGCAGTTGTTTTGTTACCTCAGCAGGTCCAATATCTTCGCCCAGCTGTGCTTCAGATGATGCTGAGATTCGTATTTTATTCCGGATTCCTTTTGCCATTTGTGGGATTAATATTTGCGCAATTCTATCTTAAATCAATCTACTGCAAATTTGCAGTCCTGTTTAATTTTCTTGGAAATGCATTAAGGTTTGGGGAAGAGTCTTTTAAGCGATTCTTAGTATAGCGATTCTCCTATCTGCTTTTTTCTTACGTAGAACAAGGTGACGGGTGCGTCTGTAAGAGGAACTGCGGGTAAGCCATGAGTTGCGACCCTCATCTTGATGCAGGGCACACAGTGTTATCTTTGCTGTAACTTCTGTGTCTCCGCATTCTCTGCACTGTTGCCCCCCTGCGTGGGTGCCTGTCCATCGAAGTGCTCTCCGCCTTGCGGAGTTTTCTCACTATTTCATGTGGATGCTTCATGCAGTTTAATGTGTTGAGCGTTGACGAGATTTCAGTCATACATTCAGTGCCGGAAAAAAAGGTTGATTTCATTTTAATTTAGTTAATGTAGCTTAATTTACTTTAGTATATGCATTTGAAATTTCCCCCTCTCCACCCATAATGATTTGACTTAAACACAGACAAAGTGCCGTTAATTAACAGAATTAATAGAGTGGCGGACACTGGCTGATCCCAATAAATGAAATGCAAATCGGTGCATCTTATCCCTTTAAATGTGCCTCACTGGGAGGGGAAAGTGGAGGAGAAACACTGGGAATCCCACATGGTATCGTGGGTCATCACGTCTGTCAGCGGCGTTTTTAAACCGCTGCCTCTCACAGCCAGTGGGTTTGAGCCGTGTTCAAAGTGAGATTAGGTAAATTACTGAAGTAAATAAACACTCTGAAAGAAGCACAATGGACAGCCTTGCATGGTCAGCCTCACACGGTCAGGCTCAATCACACGGTCAGCCTCAGACGGTCAGGCTCAGTCACACGGTCAGCCTCGGTCATATAGTCAGCCATGACGGTCAGCCTCAGTCACACGGTCAGCCACGACACTCATCCTCACACGATCAGCCTCGGTCACACGGTCAGCCTCAGTCACATGGTCAGCCATGATGGTCAGCCTCACATGGTCAGCCTCAGTCACACGGTCAGCCATGATGGTCAGCCTCACACGATCAGCCTCGGTTACACAGTCAGCCTCAGTCACACGGTCAGCCTCAGATGGTTAGCCTCGGTCACACGGTCAGCTTCGGTCACACGGTCAGCCATGACGGTCAGCCTCGGTCACACGGTCAGCCTCGGTCACACAGTCAGTCTCAGTCACATGGTCAGCCTTGGTCACACGGTCAGTCATGACGGTCAGCCTCGGTCACACGGTCATCCTCGGTCACACGGTCAGTCTCAGTCACACGGTCAGCCTCGGTCACATGGTCAGCCATGACGGTCAGCCTCACACGGTCAGCCTTCATGCACAGCCTCTACAGGATTTCTTACACTTTCACTATGTTTGTATCTGAATACACTTGGCTTCTTGATTTTGAGTATATCAATATAAAAATGGCCCCAAACCTACAACACAGGAAAGAACTGCTGCCTGTTTCTGCCCTTTCTTTCCAATGTCCCTCCATCCATCCATCCACCCATGCATGCCATCTACAGTGCTGCATGGGGCCTGGAGCCTATTCTAGACTGCTTAAGGCAGGGACCACCCTGGGAGCCCATTGGTCTGTCACACTGAGACACATCATGGCACACTGTGAGTAAACAGGAGACAGCAGCAACCCTTCCTGCCTGTCTTCGGTCCGGTCCCCCTGCACTGCCCCGCTTCCTACTGTGATCCGTTAAGTGGTGTTAATTTCGCGGTGCCGGACACAGCGGAGGAGCAGAAGGACAGAAAGAGGCGTCACGCTCCGTCAGTCTGCTGCTTGCGGAATTAGGCCTTCCCCAGCTCCCAGGGATCGACGGTGGATTTTTAAAAGGTGTTTAAAAGCAGGAAATGCCGGGCCGTGAATAATGCAGGATTCCTCTGAAGGGCCTTTTTCCAGCCAGCGCTGCCTCATCGCCCGCGGCCCCCCAGGGCCCGTAACACGTCTCGCTGCGCGCGTTTTTGATGGAAAGGGCCGATTGGCTTGGTATGCTGCCTGCTTTGTTTTCTCTCAGCTGGCACGTCCTCATTCTTGTGAATCCAGCGACTTTGTTGGACACCCAGTTCCAACGTAACCTTGATCGCCGGCAGAATTCCTGTCTGGTATGTTTCTGAATTCAGTGCTGCGTTTCTCATGCTCTGTTTGATGTCCTTCTTCGATGTCCTGGCATGTTCTGACCAGTCAGTCGCTGGCTTTGTGTTTGTTTGGTCAGACCTCAGGCGCTGAAGAGCGCCACCATCCGAGGAGTTGGATGAAAGCCTGCGGCCATGGAACGCACCTCCCTGACTCTTGGTATGGTCTCCTCCCCCCCCCCCCATCCATCTCCAATTTACCACCCGGGAATATTTATTCCCTTGCTGCCTCCTGCAAAGCTTCCTGGGTCCAAAGTGATTTTTGTCGCTCTGCCGTTTGCTGAGAAGGTACTGGATGGTGGAGGTGTTGCCCCACATTCCACTCGCGCTCCTGCAAATGAGTCTGAAGCTCTGAGATGTAGAAATAGGGCTACTAGATCGGCCCTGCTTCATTAGACATGGGCAGCCACTCGCAGTTTTACTCAGTGCTGACATGAGCCTGAAGTTGGTTCATTTTTTCCTATCTTTGTCAATCTCGACTACCTCCACGGCATTTTCTAACTAGCACAACCTGATTATTATCCGATCTGACAGCCTGTACAACGACAGGGAAATAACAGCACCGTACTGGAAAACATCCCTTTGGAGTCAGGGTCCAAGGAAACCATTTTGTAAATATATTTTCAAATTATTCAATAATAGACACTTTGTCTACTCGAATGAACGTACAGCGGTAAGTCTTGTTCTCCACCCTCCAGCCCATCCTGCTGGGGTTGGACCCTGTGGGATCGCCGCATAATTCCGTGGGGGTCTGTGCCTTGGAAGGCATCTTCACGAGGGAGGATGTCAAAGAGAATGAAATTAAATGTGAAAAGGAAACCAATATTAGCGAGCCCCCCCCCCCTTTCTTTGGCCCAGCGCTCAGGCATTTCCTGAGTGACGTTTGCCAGCACCAACAAAAAAACCCGTTCTTCGGGGGGACAAAGGCTCGCTCTGTCAGCGCTCTGCTGTTGTACCGGCGCTGTCCAGGGCCCTTATTAGTTCAACTCATTTTCCCATCTTTCCTTCCAGAAGAACCATTTGTTTTGACTGAGGATCTAAAGACTTCTCATTATTCAGGGTTCTTGTTAATTGGGGACTGGCAGTCCTGGTACGTTTTGATCATCTTTTTTTTCCCCAGTGCACCTGAGAACATGTCTTAATGAGGGCTGCAGGCAGTGTATTTGTTATCCAGACCAGAAGTTTGTTGGGTCAGAACCCCAGTTAGTGGCCATTGAACAGGGCAGAAAAAGAAGTAACATTGCTCTGTATCGACAGATCAAGTCACTCTAGATAAAAGCCTCATCTGAGCAGCTGAGACGACATGGAGATATACAGATTCACTGCAATACTCCGACTTAACATGCATGAATTATTTAAAATTTTATCAAGCATGCTTTTTGAAGTAGCACTCTTAATGTATGGTAATGTGAGATTGTATGCTTGTGTGTGGATGCATGTGTGCGGATGTGTAACTGGATAAAGCTGTTAAATATGGATGGGTGAAATTCTGCTTTAAGGAGATCGTGAGCCTAGCCAAGGTTTGAAAACACAACGCTTCGCATATCTATAAAACAACGTCCGTGTGTTTTGTTCAGGTGACAGTTGAATCTTATAGCCATTCTGCACAGATAGTTAGCCAAAGCGTGCTTCTTCACAGACTTCCCAGTAAACAAGAGCCCTGTCATCGATGCCAGTGCTGGTGCATGATGGTACAGTTGGGGGTGGCCCTGGTTGGATTCCCTTACAGCCTTGTAATGCCTAACGGGCAACCATCAGAGCCTGTCGAGCAATGGAGTCTTTCAGTTCTGCTGTGCTTTACTTGCTTCTCCTCCTGTGGGAAATGGCGAGGACCATTTGAAGCCTCCTGCCTTTATTTTCAGCGGAACGTGCCGACTTGAGAAGTGCCTGTTTTTTGCCCCGCAGAGTGGAAGGCGTCTTTCATCTTGCCAAAGCAAATTCCTGCCAAGCCTACTGGACCGACTGTTTTGTCACTTCGCTTGAGAGAAGGAGAGGTTTTGTTTCTATAATTAACATATATTTAGAGGCGTTAACGAAGGAGCCAAAGACGAAGGAGGAGATGAGGCCGGCCCAGAGCTCTGTAAAGGTGAACTCGCATTCGAGCTGAACAAAATGGGAACAACCCATCTTTCTGTAACAGCCTGAATAAAATGGTCTCTCCTGCTCAGACAATCTTAAGACATCTCAGGAAGTGTTGCGAAGGCCTTTTTTTAGCTGGCATTTTGGAAGTCGTCCAAAGGAAACAACCTGAATTGAAACTGGCAGATTTACCACCGGGGGGTTGGTGAGGGCAACGAAAATAATGGTGAGATGCAGAAGGCCTGCATGGCCAACTCACGGCGCCGAGCTTCGCTTTTCCTGACGTTTCCCTGTGGTTTCCTTTCACTTTGGTCATGTGCACAATTTTTTTTTCTCCTTGTTGTGTAGAACCAAAGATTGTCTGAATTTATGCATTTTTTTCTTGTTATGGGTGGCTGTTACTGATTATTAATCTTGTTTATGTTTCTGTCTTTCATCATTTGGGGAGCAGATAGTCCTAGCTTGACATCACGCACCCAGTTATTAGCACGTTAGCGGTATGTTGGCAGCATGTTAATGCTACGTTAGTGGTTCGTTAGCAGCATGTTAATGCTACGTTAGCGGTTCGTTAGCAGCATGTTAATGCTACGTTAGCGGATCGTTAGCAGCAAGTTAATGCTACGTTAGCGGATCGTTAGCAGCAAGTTAATGCTACGTTAGCAGTTCGTTAGCAGCATGTTAATGCTACGTTGGCGGTTCGTTAGCAGCATGTTAATGCTACGTTAGCGGTACGTTAGTAGCTCTGTGTAAAACTGGATGGCGTCGGGAGTTCCTCGCTGCCTTTGGCAGACAGACTCATGACAGGGGGCAGGTTTATAAAGGCATGTTGTGATGCGTTGCCCTTCTGTAGGACATGAGGGGTTAAAGATGAGCACTGGGAGGATCGCCCCATGTGAGTGGGCCGGCTCAGGCCACTTGTGGGGCAGCAGGGTCTACGGTTGTCATTGGGGTCCTTCCACATGCCACCGCAACACCGCCACTAGAGTCACCTGAGCACAGGAGGACACTCCCTGCCATGGCGGCAAGGACAGGTCCTCCCCACGGCACCCCACATCACACTCGAGACCCACTTTGCCTCCTCACCCGGTTCCCATTGGCTGGCTGCGGACGGCGCTGTGACTTTGAGCCGCGCAGAGTTCATCCGCCACGTTCGCCGCGGCGTGGGAGGGGGGGGGGGGCGTGCCTTTCTGCGACACCCTTCCGAGTGGCTCATCCTCAACCTTGGTTGCACCTGAGCTGGGGGACCTTTCATCGTAGCCCTCATTCATCCCCGCTGGCTCGTTTACAAAAAGTCCCGGTGTAGCAAACAGCCATGATCGTCTGTAAGGACGCTGAATTGTCCTCATGATTGTAATCGCGCCCATTTCTATTTACCTCCCTCTAACCATGACGTACGGACGTGTCCCCAGACACGCTGCCGCTCGTCAGCGAAGTGACATTTCTGCATGGGCGTAGATTACAGGGGGATAGGGGGGGTTATAGCCCCCCCCCCCCAATAAATCAAAACCAGCTAATACAACCCCCCCAATAATCATGTTTCCCCCGTAATGGGTGGAGACCTCACCGCCGCCCCCAATGTTCCAGTCAAAGTGACGCCCTTGCATTTCTCTAATGAAAAATCTGTAACCTGGATACAGAACACTGGATACAGAGCACTTCTCATCATATTCGGCGCCTTGTTCAAAGTGTAATCTT
The DNA here is from genome assembly GCA_019775915.2 of Cyphomyrus plagiostoma. Taxonomy (NCBI): domain Eukaryota; kingdom Metazoa; phylum Chordata; class Actinopteri; order Osteoglossiformes; family Mormyridae; genus Cyphomyrus; species Cyphomyrus plagiostoma. The sequence continues at coordinate 13,689,687 of JABFEA020000044.1, forward strand.
CCTGAAATGATTTAAACAGTTAATGTGATAAGGATTTGGTTATTCGATGCCTAGTTTTATTAAGCTTTGAAGTGGCTTAAAACACATGATATAACTTATTTTACTTTCAGTTTCTTCCAGTTTTACTTTCATTTTGCTTTATCCGTCTCCTGTACCGCCGATCTGATATATTACCGTCTGTGTGCTTACTGGTAATTAAGTCCTGTGTATATGCCGGATATTAATAGCCTCTGTTAAAGCCTTTTTGTAAACAGATTTTTCCCAGGTACCAGCGAGGGAAGCCCTGATGCTTCCACCCTGGCATGGCAGTCCGTTTTGCTTGCTGCCAGCACTTTCCGAAATCCCACTGGGAATACTGGCCAAGAGTGGACCTGGAGTCGAACATGACCTACACCTGCTCCTCTGGCCGACCCCAACTGAACTGGAATGTTCCTGTCATATTTATAGCGCCCTGGTTGGAACGGTTCTCAGGCTGTAGTGCCGTGAAGCCCGTGTGTTTCCAGTTGAATTTGATCACCCATGGAGAGACTTTCAGGGGGCGATGGCATTTCTGTCATCACAGCTTATGTATGAACAAGTCATTTTTACATGAATTTTTCCCCACCTTTGCTACTTTAGAAATCATGCCTTCAAAATAAAAAAAAAATGTCACTACAGGGAACTGCAGTAATGGACGTTTCTCCGTGAGAGGCCCATGGATGGGAACGCTAGGTTGTTATTGTTGCTAATCCCTCACATGACGAGCTGTTTATTCGGTGATTCTTACTGTGGTTACAGCGGCCATTGATCGGTTAATTAGATCCATACTGGGGGCTTATTAGTGCAGGTATTTGTGGTATTTAAAGGGCATGGGCAGTGAGCAGTGGATGGGCACAGCTTGTCTGGTCTGGGCTGCCGAGTCCCTGTTTTCCAGAGCATCAGGTTACTGACCTCAAGCATCAGTGCTGGGGGATGTTTGCTGGACAGCGTGACCCAGAGGCCACTAAATACAGCGAATGAATTGCTTCCTCCTCTTGTTTATACAGCGCATATATTTATATATGTTTTCCATGTGTGTCTGTGTGTTTTTACGGGTTTTCATTCAGACATATTAAGCCACAGTGTGTGAGGCCACAATACCCTATTCTGGGTCTGTATTTCAGGAGTAGAGACTTCAGCATGTCGCCCTAGGCCTTTTAAAATGCAGGGTCATATGTTTCAGCTACCTATTCCGTGACCTTTCGACCTGCCCCCAGGCCATGCTTTGATTACACAGTTAATCCCTAAAGCCTAACTGAGGCTGAGTTTAAATCCACCCTGTAGCGCATGCTGAGTTACTTTCAGCAGTAATGGTTCGTTTCGTTAAATCTAATTTGTAAAAATGTGCATACTTGAGTGAATATAATGACAATGGTGAAGGTATGTGGTTAACACATTCAAGGTGATCATGTTTTTTTACTTGTATGTTTGATATGGAGTTAATGAACCCACTTTGGTTAAAAAAGTATAATTGATGGCTGATACGTATTCATGTTATGTTGCTGAACAAAATGTGAGCATGACATTGCGATCCACCGTTTCTGTGGTGAAATGCCCTGGATTTTAAATTTGCTTGTTTGTGTTTGTGTTTTTTTTTTTTTTTTTTTGTATCCGTGGGTGGTTTGGAGTTTGGTGATGAATGCAGCTCAGAGGTCTTGGAAGCAAGAACTGGCACTAAGAGGAATATAAAGCCAGCATCTCCTTCGGCTGGTCTCTTGCCTGAACCGCTTCCCCGATTCTCCGAAGACGACCTCTCAGACGTCGTAGCGGCTCAGTATCGCCCTCCCCTCCAGAAGAGAGCAGTGCTGCCATCTGAGGAGCGCTGACGGTGAAAACATCTGGACTTTGCTTGGAAAAAATGCCAAAATGTGTTTTCATTTAGCTGCTGCTTCCTTGATATTGCACTTAGCCTCGGTTCCTTCCCTGTTTTTTTGTTGTTGCTATAGTTCAGGTCCCTCAGGAGCCGCATGTGTTATATCCTGATCCCACTTTGCTTCTGAAGGCTGGATCCTCTTCCTGCCTCATCCTCACTGACATATCTTGGGCTTTTCCTTCTTTTTTGCGAATTGCAGGTCAGTCGCTCACATCTTTCTCTCAGAAGCTGCGTGTGTTACGTCGTCATCCCACCTGGCTTCTGATTGGTGCTTCATTCTCAACGGCGTATATCTTGGCTTTTTCTTTGCTTTTTTGCCATAGCGCCGGTTAATCGCTCGTCTCCGGAGCTGTGACCGTCACGTTCTGTCCCCTCTTGGCTTCTGATGCCTGGTTCCTCTTGCTGGTTGCATCCTTATAGGCGTACCTCAGGTTTATTCAGAGCGAAAGGCGTGGTTTGAAGCAGAGGCTTGAGACTTTGTTCAAAAACCAGCGAAGAAACGCAAAATCCTTTCAGCTCTTTTTGTGTTATTTGGGGTTTCCTTCAGCGCCCAATCCGGTGCTCCTCCAAACACAAAGATGGAGCATTTGTAACCATAGTTCGAGATCCACTAATGGTTTGCTCTTCAGGTTAGGTGCAGAGATGTACCCATGGGAAGCAGTGATCTGGTGTAGCTGACGACGCAGAAGTTAACGGTACACGAGAAACAGCTTGATTGTGGTAGAAAGTGAGTTTAGGGATCCACCTGCCTGGAGAAGAGGACCTGAGGGGGGACAGGGCAGACATCTGCTGCAGTACTGGATCAGGAAAACGCGTTGGTTGGTTCTTGAGACCCCGGTGTTTGTGACTCCCCAGCGTAAGCCACTAGTCAGTAACAGAGGGGAACGTAGGAAAAAGTAGGTTTGTAAGAAATATGAAGAATGTAAAGAAGTCTGATTGGTTGTTATAGAATGCTTCGTGGAGTGTACCGACTGTGAAATAGAACAGCTCCAATGAACTATGCCAGCATATATTTTTCAGTCCGAGTAATTTGTGTAAAGTCCCCATAAATGAGAGCCCCCTTGAAGGCAGAATTTCCAAAAGTTACATTTAAGAATATAACAGAGTATGATCGCTTAAATCGTTGCAGCGTGTATGTTTGCAGTCCGAGCAGCACTTCAGAAGCTGCCCCCCGTCTCGGCTGCAGCGGACTTTGACACTTCAAGCTTCTTTCTTTCTTTTAAGCTACCGGTTGTTTCACTGCCAAAGGAATTGGCACAAAGTAGCCTGAGAGAAGAAGAAAATGTCATAAAGATATGAGGCAACATTTATCCTGTGTCTGATACTGTCTCGCTAGGGTGGTACTTCTACCCATGTTAGCCTAGGTCCCCCAGAGAAGTTAGTCCCCCCTCCCGGCTCTAGCCCCCTGTTTATCTGTCTAGGATAAACGACTAGAAGATTGATGCATGGATGGATGGATTGATAACCTATTACTATTTCACTACTGCTTCCTGCAAAGCTTTGTGAACCCAGTCCTTCTATTCCTACTCAACGGCGAGGGCAGGTCTCCGTGATCCTCATTCAGCAGGCGATGTAGCTGGGCTCTGCGGGTATGACTGAGTGTCAGGGATATGTTGTGCTACTTAATGTCTTTATCTGCTGTTTGCTTAAGCTGGTAGAACACTGGGTCCTAGTGCACAGATGAAGCGCCCCCACATACGGGAAAAAAAAAACACTTGAGTCGAGTGCTTGGTGCATGCCTCTCACACCGCGGGTGGATCCTGGGCGTCTCAGCTAACAGCCTCACTCTCAGATCTAGTTAATATAGACCTCTCACCTCCATCCAACACTTACTAAGCGCCCCTGTTTAGCGTCTCGTGTCTGTCTCTGGATTTTGGCTATTTTTCTGAGTTCAGAAGGAAGGGAGAAAAAAAAAAATAGTTTCCCAGAATCATCTGGTGCCAAATGGCACTCGCTGGGACTGTGGCTGTCCGAACTCCCAAGATGCAGCTGGCTGTGGGAACTTAGCTGGCACGGGCATGTAGTGGAGCAGTGGGACGTCTCAAAGAGGCCAACTTAACTATCAATGTATGAAAAAAAAGCTGTGCAGAGGCCTAGAACCACAAACCTCATGGTGAAACCATAGAGGTGGATCACAGCCCAGTACATCTATTCTAATATATCAGTCTGGCAGCATTTAAGATAAGATATTCTGCATTGATCCCAAGGGGAAATTCATTTTTTTCCCCGAAGACATTTATACTCTAACACAATTTGTATACTGATATGCTACAGATCGGCCTTTGATTTAGATATGGGCATTTCATACAGTAAGTTTACAAATATTCATATTTACAATCTTTGATCACTTTTTCACAATGTGGCATTCAAACTCTTTTTTCTCGAGGGGTTTTCCAAAGATAAGAACGTGATTTATTTGTCTTGCCAGATAAGCTTCAAATTTACCAGTAAATTGCCCCATGACACACAGTTCCCGGGCCTTGTGCCTGTCGGAAATACGTGACAGATTGTTGGTCTGAGCCCAGGGGAATTTTAAGAACAGGGTGTGAGAGGTGCAGGAGTTGTATTTATCTTGTGTGTCAGACGGCAGGTATTATTGTACGCTGCAAGAGCGGGATCGAGATCTTCATCAGAGATCAGAAGGTTGCTATATAATGGAACGGCAGGCTGGAAGACGTGGTAATGGCCCCACAAAGGGGAAAGAAGAAAAGTGAGGCGGGCTAATTACAAAGGATTAGACAGTGTCTAAGCCCCACGTTCCCCTGTACGCTCATTCTCTTTGCTCATTTCTGACTGCGGAGGCCCCAGTCCGCTGTGATGTTTAGCGCATGCTAAAAAGGCTAATCGTCAGGGCTGGGAACAACAGTACGTGATTAAGGGCTTTATTGATTCCTGCCAGTATCATTGTTCATTTTTTTTTTTTTTTTTATCCACTCTCCATGACCTGCGAACACAAAAACAAAAACGAATCGACCTTCCATCATAGAAGGGAAGCTCTTTGGTCTAAGCAAATTCGCTTCTGTTTATGATGTAAATTGTTCCAGAGCATAGAAATCATCTGTACAACTGCAGTTGGTATGTGGCACCCCATCAGAAGGGCTGATCAAATGATCGTAGTCCATTCTGTAATTGCATGCCTGAATGTTTATTATAATTTATGGTTATCGTTTTGATTTTGTATGTACAGTCCCCATTCCAGTATTTACATTGATTTACATTGAAAAAGAAGATGGCCCCTGCTCGTTGGGTTTCATTATTCAGATTTCTTTGAATCCTTTGTCATGCAAAAACTTGTGTTGACAGGATTCCGTGAATCTTGAATGTGTCCCTCGACGCCTGTGCTAGCGAGGAGCTTGCATTATCCTGCCGTGTGTGCGTTGTGCCGTGCTGCATGAATAAAGCGGCTCCTCTTGCTGTTCTCGCAAATATTTTGCCCTTTATTCTTGCTGTCGAATGCTTGTGCTACTGTTCGCATGAGGAGCCATTGACAACCGGAGATGGAGTCCCTGTATGTGAACATAGTTGGCCAATAAACCCGGTTATGATTCTGGTTCTTCTACCAAACCCAGCTGCCATGTAGCCCTAAACGGTCGCCAAGTGGGAGGAGGTGGAACAGCCTGAGAGAGAGCAGTAGATGACCAGAGTGGTTCCCATTCATTAAACATCCGCTTTTCCCCTGGGACCTCATCCAACGAGCACTTTATTGATCAGAATCCTAAATGTAATGAAACTTCTACGTTCATCTCTAGCTCCGTTTTCTCAGGCCTATAGGCTTTCAGTATGTCTTGCCTGACTTGTGTCCAGACTGTATATCAGGTTCGGTTCACCCATCATGATCAGCATCTTGACCCTTATACCAAGTCATAGAGGACAGGGGCAGGCATTACCAGTGACACCAGCCTCACCAGTAACAGTGTTAATGTACCCCCAGTAAGTGGCATAACGGTTAACAAAATTGTTTACTCTGTGTAAGAGGATGTTTTGCCATAATAATTTTTTTTCAGTATATCTCCCAGCTATGAATTAGTATATTATGAAACATGTAAGCCCCTGTGGATGAAAGCGGCCTCTTTCATAATAAGAAGAGTAATAGATAATAGTCTCCCTGTCCGATGTAATTTGTCATCTTCTGCAGGTGAAAATCGGAAAGAGGTTGCAGCGTCCGGCGGGACCACGGTGACACTTTGTTGTCTTTGCCGTGCCAAGAAAGAGAGAGAGGAAAAATAAGTGCGACAGGTGTGCAGTATTGGACGTCAGAGGATTAACGAGTGTCTAAAAATGTGCAGAGGCAATAGAGAGGCAGGAGAGGTAAGGCTGTCCGTCAGACGGCAAGGTGGTACTAAACTGAACACCGGTCACACAGTTACTCAATGACTTTGGAAGTATCGTGCATTTATTGCAGCTTCACAAAAACAAACCTCAACTGACAACAAGTAGAAAACAGGCTGGAAAAGGCTCCACTGGATTTATGGCACGAGACAAAATATGGCACCAGGGTCTCTCTTGTTTTGTTTTGACAATGGTTGGAAGCCAAAATCGTAATTGGAATTAGAATTTGATTAATTGTCCATCCCCAGACTCCATCTTCTGCATTTGTACGGACACTGGGAAGTACTTCAGGCTTCTGAGGATGTGAGGACGTCGGTGTGCTTCTTTGATGGGTACAGGTGTGTACGGTGTCCATGTAAGGTTGTGATGGTGGTTCTGAGGAATCTTCTACATAGCTTCCCCATCATGTAAATGGGAGCACGGTCTGCCTTCTGCTTCCTGAAATTGATCACAAGCTACTTGGTCTTGGTGACTTTAAGGGAGAAGCGTTTGTCTTAGCTACACTCTGCCAGGAACCTAACCGTTGGCCTCGGTGGTCTGGCCCACAGTGGTGGTATCATCAGGAAGCTTGTCGTGTGACACGGTCAGTGTGTGGTCACTGTGCTCAGGATTAGGGTGGAGTTTCCCATCAGCACTTGCTGGTATCTGCCAGTGAGAATCAAGAATCCAGCTGAATCCCATGTCCAGTAAATCAGTAACAAGCCTCAAGGGGATCACAGTTTTAAAAGCAGAACTACGTTCTGTAAACAGTAGCCTAGCATATGAGTCTTTATTATCCAAGCGGAATAGAGTGTCAGTAAGACGGTCCTCTGTAGACCTGTTGTGGAGGCATACAAGCAGAAGAGCTTTTCAGGATATCACTTTATGGTTCCTGTTATCAGTCTGTCAAAACTATTCAAGCCAAGAGGGTTGAGTGTCAAAGGACTGGAGCCGTTTTGAATCTTTTCTTGCTGTCTCTCTGAGACCCGAGTGACTGTACTTGTTTTAAGAGTTGGGGATTGTGGACTCCCTTCGAGAGAAATTAAAAATGTCTATAAAAACAAGTTGGTCACTGCAGGCTTTCGGAGTGCGTCCTGAAATAACGCGCAGACCAGCTCCTTCGTGAGTATTTGTCTTTTTGAAATTCTTTTCACTAATCTCTTTGCTCGAACACCGAGAAGCCAGTGTTGTTTGAGGCTTGCATGGGAGGCTTTTTGTTTGTGGGATCAAAGGGATCGTTGAATGCATTCAGGTGCTCGGTCATACTGGGCATGGTAGAGTTCCTTTCTGACTTGTGGTCCGGGAGCTTGTGAATGGCCTGCCACATTTGACGCGTGAAGGCTCCTGAAGGCTGGTATATAGTGACTCTCGGTTGTCCCAATATTCTATTGTTATGTTTTATTGCCTTCCAGAGATTGTACCTGGATTTGTTGTTGAGCTGTGTATCTGTAGACTGCTATGAATAAACCCGAATCTTTCTTGAATCATGGCTATTAGTGTTTGGAAGGTGTCATCTGCTTTAGTGGGAATTCAGTCAAAGGCACACTTTTTAATGAGGGCTCTCTCAACTGGTGTATGTTTGTCCAGAATCAATGAAGGGTCTCTTGATGTGCTACGGTCCACAGACTCAACAATTCTGTAACCCCTCCAGTTTTCCAGCATCTCATCCGTTCTTATCACACAGTTCAGTTTTTGCCTATAAACAGGAAAACGGAGCATGGAGGTCTGATCTGATTGGCCCCAGTGTGGGAGAACTAGAAAGCAGTAGGCTTGCTGTAGTTCTGTGTGTTTGCACCACTAGTGGGGCAGGAGACTTGTGGGGGACCTTTGATAAGACGCCCTACGGTTCACTTGGTTGAAGTTCTCCATGGTGATGAATATTCCCGCATTTTTGCCATTAGGATGCCATGTTGTGCTCTTAGACCAATATCAGTATTTCCTTATAATGGAATGTAGATCATAAAGCAAAGGAAAACTCCCTCGGCTGGTAAAATGGGCGGCACGGTTTTCACATCTGTTCACCATATATTGTTTATAAGAAAACAAACACCTCCCCCTCTTTTCTTCCCGGATCTTCGGTCTGATCTATGCAGTAAATTGTGAGGCAGTTCAGTTGGACTCTGTAGCACTGGTGGTCAGCCGTCTCTCCATAACACTGAAAGTACTGCACTTTTTCATTTCCCCTTACAAGGTTAATCTCCATCCAGAATCATCCATTGTGTTTTCAACTGATTGAACATTGGCCAGAAAAATAGCGAGGAGAGGAGGTCAATGTTCGTGGCATTTCATCTACACTTGTTCACAGATGAGTCAGGGTGTCTCTCCTTGCTGTAGACAAGTAGCGAGTAACACGTTGTTTCTTGAGTTCATATTCTGATGTTCGTTTAAGAGTGTATGGTGAACATCAGTGATAACCGTGGTAAAAGACTTGACAAACAGCAATACTATCAAAATTGAACACATACAAAATTAAGTCAAGTTTTAAAAGCAAAATGTTTCTCTGAAATGAAATTATGAATGAGACTTCTCTTGTCGCAGTACATTTTTTCTTTGTTTTCATCATATTGCTTATTTGTATCTTTGTGCTGAACTTCTAAATGTTGACATATTTTATTGTAAAAATTAAGATTAAAAGATTTCCCATCATAGAATGGAACCATACAGCCTGGTCTTCTTGGTTATAGTTGTCTTCAAACGCTTCTTAAGTCATCTAGCCTGGGAAGCAGGCCAAACGCCTGTCAGATACCGCATCACACAGAGCACATGCTACTAGTAAACAAATATTTATTTCTGGGATTTTTAAGTGTCTTTCACGTCAACGTTTGTTGATCCACTGACGACTTAAAAGGTTTGTGACCCTCTCCACCCAACAGCGGTATGATAAACCAATTTCATCACTCAAATCTAAGCTGCAGACTGATGTCAGACATTTAATGGACATGCAGACATATGAGCGGCGCGTCTGTTTCTAGACGCTGATGATGGGTGAAGAGAAGAGCCTGGAATACCAAGCGGCAAATGGGCCTCACAGTAATGCATCGCAGTAAATGCATCACAGTCAGATAAGGGAGACCGGGAGATTGAGTGAGTGAGTAGGGGCTCCCTGCTCGATGCGCTCTTTAATTCAGCTCCTCACTCTGCATCGGGCCACGGGAGATCCGTGTGACGAGTCACATAGACCCCCCGTGTCCTTGCTGGGTCAGTGGAGGTAAACAGGCACGCGGTCTTTCATGTGGTCTGTCCAACTGTGGGGGATTTGGCTGAGCATCTGCTGCAAGATGGTGGAGAAAATGCACCGGAGGTTTTACCCAAACCGCTCGGCCCACCTGCGCCTCTAAGATACCGTATCTGTGTGTTCATGCCCCCCCCCCCCACACACACTTGATAACCTTCCATCCTGTCTGCTTTGTAATTATCATTTTTACGACAGTGCGGCAGGTGTCATGAAGCCTTTCATGGAGATAAGAACTTTTCGGTCTCTGCAACTGTGATGAGGCACCAGTCACTTAAATGAGGAAGAGAATCAGGGGGGGGGGTTGACAAATAACTTCATGTTTTACTCTGGGAGGGGTGGACGCTTGTATCCAACCAGACTGTTATATTCATGAACATGAATTGCCTAGGATTCATGTAGGGTTGGGGATTAGAGCAGCTTCTAATGGTTTAGAAGTTATTGTCTGTAAAGGGGTCTAGCAATGAATCAGTAGGGAATAATGAGCCAAATTGATTATACAAGGGAATGGCAAAGCAGAAATAAGATTTCAGTGCTGGTACAGGCAGTCAAAAGGTTAATATGTGGATCTGAGGTTCATACTTCTGGATCTGTGCTGCTTGTCTTTTAAAAAAAATTCTGAAAAATCTGTCCTTTTCTCTGGCAGCTACATACGTTGCAAAATACCACAAAGCAAAAGGATTAAAGGCTAGGCTGGATTGACCTGTATTGTAAGATGTCTAACTCTGTTTTGGTAACAGCCATTGACTGTTTTTTGTTTGATGTATTTTTATCATTATCATTTTATTATAAAATATGTATTCCAAGTAGAGCCACAGATGGATGGATAAATTGAATATCAGGACACCATAATCTCCTCACTAAAACCAACAAAATATGTGGTTATATGAACCATATATCAGCCAGTTGCCTTAAGACCACTTACTTAGTCTCTCCTGATTGAGACAAAAAAATTGTCTTTAATTACTTAGTAAACAAGAGGAAAGATTTGAAGTGTTAAAGGACAGTATTGCGGGTCGTGTTCACTTTTATGTCATATTTTGTGTTACAGAACTGGTGAGGTTGTGCAGAAATGGAACTTGTGAAACTGGAGAGGGAATGTGGTTTGGGATTGCCGTCTTTGGTGGAAACCCCTTCCCCTCTGCCATGTGTTGTACTTATCATGTGATTCTCTGGCCACTGGCCAAACTGCGGCATCATCACCATATGTAATAACATGCGATGACACCTCCTGGAAGGAGATTTGGAAAGGAGGTCGGTGGCCTTCAGTCTCCCTCCCAAAGAACGCCTCATACTCTCTGGTTGATCTCAGGCCAAGTTCTGCTGGTGATGGCCTACACAAGTTCCTGTGGTAAATTCCTCACACCGGCCATCGGTTTGTTTTGATGCCCCGATGTAGAACTTCTGCTGAGAACCATGAGTGTTGAACGCCCTCTGCCACATTCTTCAGTATCTTCACCTTCTCCCTAACCACAGTCGTCATCATCATCATCATCATTATTCTTTGACTGGAGGCGGGAATGAAACAGACTGGAGGCAGGATGCCGCTTGCAATGTGTCTGAGGGTGTGAAAGAGGAACGATGGATGGGGTCAGACAGCTTGACCACTCTGACGTCAAACCACAAGGAGTTTATTGATGTTGGTGTGTCCCATTATTCCTGCTTCGCGGGCCAAATTCTGTTTTGTGGATGGGAGTTCTGCTGAAAACAATGTGACTTCTGCCTAAACCTGGCCGGGGAAATGGACTCGTTAATGGAGCCCACCAGTGAAAACGCACCCAGCAGCTGTGGTGAGAGACGAAGCCTATTAAGCTTACCCTGTCTCAGTGGTAGTTAGAAAGAGCTGCTCTCTGTTCAGATCCACGCTGCAAAAACTCTATTAAACCAGGCTTATCCAAAAGAGCAGCAAGTTGTGGTTTCTTTGGTTAACAGTGGTGTACTTTTAGTTTAGTTTTGAAGGTTTTCTCTCTGGGGTCATCAAAGCACCAACCTTATCTCATTTTATGTCGGCTTATATTATCTTACTTAATCTTGGCTTTATGGACGATAAACTGTATATTTCAGCAAGGTAGCCAGAATTGCATCAGCACATATCTTAAAAAAGAAAACATGTCAGTTAAACTATATTATTACCGTAAGTGCTATCTGCAAGGGGGGGGGGGAAGTCTAATGAAAAGACATTTCAGTCACCAATAATATGGAACAGACTTTTGTTTTGTGTTTTGGCTGCAGTTTGCACAGTCCGACTTTGTACCCAGTTCTGTACCCAACTGCAGTCCTGTCCATGCCCCAGTTCCTCTGCTCTGTGCTTGTCTTTCCTCTCCACTTTGTGTCAAATAAATTAATAAATTTGGCAGCGTCTCCCCATTCCTCCCCCCTCCCCCCCATCTCCGTTCCCCATCGCGAAACGCAGCAACTTTTCAAATTGATGCATGTGTGCAATTAACCTGCTATAAAAGTGTCTGCTAAGCAAATTTTTTTCAAACGAGTCATTGGCACTCCCAGTCAGATGGAGTCTGACTCCACTGCCACCCTGCCAAATATGAAGTTTTTGGAATTCTGAGCACGTATCGGCATTTTGCAGCCGTTTACAGGAAGCGCGTGGAGTAATCCCTGAGTGCGTTAGCTGTACGCCGCATGACCATGTGGGGATCAGAATGCTTCAGCGGCAGGGTCCCTCTCTGACTCTCCAGAGCTTCTTGGTAGCACTCCGAGGAATGCTCCTGCTCAGTTGCCTTGCCTTGTGCTGATTGAGCACCAAGTTTTGTATTCCTCAGCTCCGAAGCTTTTGTATGTCACAGCGGACAGCAAACAGGTCAGCTGTGCTCTTCTACGAGAGAAGTCAGGTGACCCAGATTAGAAAAGCAGCCACGCCAAGCCGAGTATTGTGACAGTCATGCGTGCAACTGAATCCTCCTCAGTGCTTCAGTGATAAACATGTCAGAGAATTAAACGTAATTGTGCGTTATTTGCGAGTTCGGTTGTCGGTATGTCGGAATGCTTCCATTTACGCGTCTTGCTGTCCATCGAGACATGCACACACATATAGATGAGTCGGAGAGCAGGGTCAGCCAATTCGAATATCCCTGGAGCAATTTTCAAGGGGTCTAAAGGCCTCGCTCAAGGGCCCAACAGTGATCTGGCTGTCCTGCAGAGCGCAATTAAAATTAGAGGTCAAATTTTTAAAAGCCGTGGTTGGAAAAAGCAGGCGTGAGATTGCCATAGAGTGAATCGAGCAGAGATGCTGAATGGTTGCAGTCGGGCGTAATAGCCAAGAAACACAGGCCATTTTGTGGTTTGGCTCTTTCTCCTTTGCCCCCTCTGCATCCTCTAAGTAGGTTACCAGGTGTTGGAGGGGGGGCGGTAAACTGTGGTCCCATCTGCCGTGCTCCATCCTGTTGACCTTCCACATGTTCATCCTGTCTGCTTTCATCTTCTTCGCACATCTTACCTCTGGTGCAATGGGTATTACTCTGTGATCAGCAGCAGTTAGTGTGTTGCACAAACTTGTATCCTACTCCTGATCTCCAACCCGGGGAAAAATATGATTGAAAGAACGTCTTTGGGGCTCCAATCCGGCACGGTTCACGCTTTACTGATACTTACGAGCACTTTAGAAAATGTGACGCGTCAAGTGACACATGTGGTTGTCATGGAGCTGTACACTAGTGACCAATGTTCATCTTCTCTCTCTTTCTTCACATAGGTTGTGCAGCCTCACCCTGAAGAAGTTAATTGTCCTAAAGGAACTGGATAAAGACCTGAACTCTGTTGTAATTGCTGTTAAAATCCAGGTGGGTGAGGAATTTCCTTTTGATTTATAATTAAACATGGAAGCTGCCTCTAGGGGAAGGTCCACACATTGCCTCTCTCCCTGACTTCTGCATGGTTTTCCAGAAGATGCCTGGAACAGCATGTCTTCCATCCATTTGACCTGTTTGTTAGGTCCTGCACCATTAATAGCTCTTTAGCCTCGGTTGGCTGCTTAGTCAATGATTAGCTGAAGGGAAAGGGTTCATTCTAACCCTCAGAGTCTGCTCTTAGGCAGTCAGTAATTGTACATTTACTAGGACACACGTGTTATGCATGATTTGTTTTTTTCCTTTGGTATCTGTAGATAAATTTTCACTGTAAGCAATTTCAGGAGGATTAGTAACCTAATGAAAACTCCCAAAAAAAAAACATTTATTTTCAGTATTTTATTTTCAGTAATTTGCCCAGCATAATTTGCACATGAAATAGTCATGCGTACGTTTAGTGTTTGAAGCATGGATGAAGTCTGTGAAATGTTCTTGCATTGGTACACCCTACTTTCCTATTCACATCAATGAGACTGGCTCATGTATGTGTTCGTGTTTACCAGCACATAGCCGGTCGGCGCTCACTGGCCACCCGTGCCAGTCAGCTGACCACATTTATTCAGGCTTAATCTGGATCCCCCACCGAAAGACACAGTTTCTGCCGTCAGCTCATCAGTTCCAGTGACTGGACGGAGCGGTTGCCAAGGCAACGGTCCACTGTGTGGGAACGACAGAGAGAAAGGCAGAGGTGTGGTTATGGGGTACAGAACCATTGCTGTTCTCTTTGGAAGACACAGCAAATTCTTCCCCGTGTCCTGGGGAGACACCGTCCATTCCAGGGTAGCCACAGCTAATTGGTACCGATTTGCTGCCCAAATGCATGACATCAGCTTTAACATCTTTATTATTCTTGGGACAACTTGTAAAAGCTCAAATACAGCAACATGCATCTGAGGACAGAAGGGAGTTTGCCATGGTACATGTGGACCTAGTATATATTTATTAGACATTAATCATTAAGAGGGCACTCATGCCTCTGTCCCCTAAGCCGGGGGCTGGAGATTCTGCTTTGTCAGGTCGTCACACATACTGAAGCACGGGAAGGTTAGTGTGAGCTTGCTCTGAAAATCATACTTCATGTCTAATCAAGCAAGTTCCCACTCTTGTGCTGATATTCTGCTTTTGATCGGTTATGTCTTCATCTCATCTGCAGATGATCTTTTTTCCATTCCCTCCTGTCTTTCCTTTATTCTCTGCATTTCGTCCTTGGAGGTCTGCAAACTGAAAATGTTCTATGGTTATAAAACCACGATTCCTTTCACAATATAAGGAAAACATTTATGTTCTTTATATATTATAATTCCTCTAGTGACTCCATCACATTTTTCATTTCATGTTCTGTTGTTCAGTTGTATGATATACACACAGGTTTATCTAACTTTCATATAATTTTTGAAAGGGATTCTTATTTTACATTTAAGGTCCATGTTCTGAAAAGCAGTTTTTCCTCAAGGCTATAGTTCCTCAGGGAAAAAAAAAATGCAAACCCTTTGGAACCTATCTGTGTTTCTGCATGACCAGCTCCTAAACAGGGAACAAGAGCGTCATAATAAAGTCGAAACGATGAATAACACGTAGCGTCTCCCTTGTGACTCGGACCCGGATAGGTGGCAGACAATGGATGGATGGATTGCAGAGCATATTTTTATTTAACGAATCATTTGAGCAATCAAGATAATTGATGGGAAAAGTATGTGTCCCTTTTGCTTTGTAACTGGTGGCTCCTCCTTTATCAGTAGTGACTTTTAACAAATAGATTAGCTGCTGGTGAGACCTTCACAGCGGTTTGGATTCCTTTTCTGTTTTCATGCAACTGCATGTTTATTTTGCCCAAACGCCCTCTACAATTTGCTTCAAAACAATATCCCGCAACTATGAGAGAGAATTAAAAAGAAATAAGTTCTAAAGCATGGATCAGTGACAGCAGCAGATGGATTCAGGCCAAGCTGTGTACGCACATGGTACCAGGTCCTCTGCCTGTCAGATCTTTCCTCTCTGACCTTTCTGCTTGCAGAGTACTCAGTGCTGACAGGCTGCTTTCCTAGTACTCGGTGCTGACAGGCTGCTTTCCGTGTACTTGGTGCTGACAGGCTGCTTTCTGAGTACTCGGTGCTGACAGGCTGCTTTCTGAGTACTCGGTGCTGAGAGGCTGCTTTCCATGTACTCTGTGCTGACAGGCTGCTTTCCGAGTACTCTGTGCTGACAGGCTGCTTTCTGAGTACTCGGTGCTGACAGGCTGCTTTCCGAGTACTCGGTGCTGACAGGCTGCTTTCCGAGTACTCGGTGCTGACAGGCTGCTTTTTGAGTAGTCACCAGGAACAGGCCGCTTTCTGAGTAGTCAGTGCAAAGAGGCTGCTTTCTGAGTAGTCAGTGCTGACAGGCCGCTTTCCGAGTACTCAGTGCTGACAGCCCTGTGGCTGCTGACTGCGGCATTACACAAATGAGGTGGCTGTGTGGGACGTGCTGGGTGGCACGGCAGTAGCCGAGAAGAGATCGTAGATCAGAGCAGCGTAGGACAGGCGGCAAACAGAATTCGGCGCGCTAAGCTAGACAGCCAAAAGGGGGACGATCCAGGGGTCAGAGCAGAACTGATAGACCCAGTCCAGATCACGGAGGCATAAAGCTAAATACCCACAGTGACTAGCAAACTGGCATGACTGAGCACAAATGTACGAACTCAAGACAAAGAAGCTCTGACCAGAGTGATCCTAAACAGACTGATTGAATGCAGACTTGGGTGATTAGAGATTTGAACCATCTGGAGGTGGGCCTGCCTCTGCTATCCTCTGCACTGGACTCCGTTTCATTCAGACTGCAACGCTAAAGAGGTCTTAGCAAAAATCACAATGCCTTGGCCGTTAGGGCAAGTTTGCCCTTGAGCATCTTTCATCTCTTTGATTTTAATTTTGATCCAGTTTTAAATAAAGATCCTTGCAGAGACAAGTGCACGTCTGAGAGGAAAATAAATAGCAGCAGTTGTAAGTATAGCATGTTATGCATACTGCTTGTATAGAGTATACTTCTATATAACAAACAACCTATAACAACAAACATCTATATAACAAACAACCTGAATGAGTTGTGCTTTCTTCTGTAGCAATAGAAAAGCTATCTTTTTTTTATTTGTGTAATTACTTACTGATCTCATCTGGTTACTTGTTATGAATATAAAGTTTTCTGCCTTTTTCTGTTCAACTTCAGGATTATGTATTTTTATTTATAAATTCAATGATTACGTAATATCATTTAGTTGGTTATTTTTGAGAGGTATCTGTATGGAATTATTTTGCAGAAATGTTGCCTCTTTTAAATATTCTGTATTGTGCTTGAAAATGCCTGTCTTCTTGATAGGACAGTTGAGTGAAGAAATAAAAAGCTGATATTTAGTTCCAGAATGTCCCACTTCTTTAGCAAAATGGATGCCTACCTCAGTTCTGAGTCACTTTGTACTTTTAGTGACAGAAATTCTCATTGTCAGGATCCATTTAAAGGAGAGAGATGAGAGAGCAACTCGGCATGTGCGATTAATGCACACATTACATTCTGTAGTGTGTTTAAGAAACTATACCTCAAAGCTGAAAGTAACCCAATCAGTCGGAAACACTCATTTTTAAATGAATAATCAACCTGTTAACTGAAAGAAAAACATTCACCAAAACTTACCCAAACCAATCTGACTGACAGTTAGAAGTGTCCCCAAGAAAGATGCATTGCAGTTGTATGGTAGATGATGTTCACTGGGGAAAGAAGCCGGGTATGTCATTTTATTCCGATATTTTTTCGGATTCTGTTCAGTGCATTCTGTGAAAGTAGTGATTTGTTTTTAGTCGCTGCAGAGTGCAATTTTGAAACTTTTTGCAGGACTGAGTCATTCTGTGCTGTGTGTTTCTCTCATTCTGAAGGCCATTGAGATTTTTTTCTTCCTAAAGAAAAAGCAGCAGAGTGAGCTTTCTGTAATCCCATGTTTTCTGCGAGGCATGAAATCCTTTCATTTTCACCACACAGCCCAGGGAATGAAAGCGGTCTCTCTATGCGGAACTGGAGCATTAAATCCAATTTCCAGGAAGCCCTCACTGGCAGGGAGCTGGGCATAAAGGAAGAGGGAGCACAGAGGCAGAGATGGCGGAAGCAGTAACCTGGCGGCCATGTACTCGCAACGCTGCACTGGGGTTTAGTGTTTGCGGCCTATCGGAGGCCGAATGGAAGCACACACTACTGCTACAAGCCAGCTCACTCTGCTTCTTAAACTAAATAGTGTAGATTTCTGTATACCCATATTATAAATATTAAATAACACATGCTACAGGTTTATATTTAACTTTAGAAGACGCTGTGTGTTTGCTGAAGGCTATAGAGTATATAGGCTGAAAACTACCATATTTAAACTCTTAGTCATGGTTATCCGACCATCATCTTCTAACAAGTACAAGGTTGCGTAGTTAGCCTAGTATTAAATAGCGATCTCGGGATGTAACAATAAAAGCAAGGGTTAACCAAGAATGGTTTACAAGGCCCCCCATTCACACACATAACTGTGCACTATAGACGATTTAGAGAATAATAATTCACCTGACGCAAAGTCGTAGGACTGCAGGAGAAAGCAGAGAACGCAAAGCACATGGAAACTCTCTACGCAGAACCATAAGTGGTGATGTGAAACTACAGAGGTACCCACTAAGCCACCAAGTCTTACTTAATGTTATGCGAGTTTAAAATAGCAGTCCTATTCAGTGTAACTCGCACGCTACTTGGAATGGACAGATAGTTTGCATCCAAGTGCCATTCATTTTAGTTGCCAGTGTTCACCCTTCTGTGTGAGTACTCCTGTTGTTTTATTTTCCTTTTAAAGTGAAACCATTTATGACCAGTAAAAATATATAAGGTAATAGTTCTGGTATTATTAAGTTAATTGTGGTATTGTATTGGAGACTTGTATAAACGTGATGTTCGATTGTGATCTTTTTAAAACATATTGTAATCCCTTGTACTGTCAATTTTACTTCCAATTGTGACTCATAGCATTCCAGCACACACATTGTATATTTCAAATTTTCAGGTTTTTTCAGTTTGCAGTGCTATTCCTCTACTGTAGTTGGTATATTTCCAAGTCATTTCTGAATTCTGCAGACTTCAGTACTAAAGCAAAGTGAACTTGTTTGACTGCTGAAACTCAGCCCTCAGCAAATTCCTTTAATAGTCACATGTAAAATTTTACCACAGATTATCATAATGGGACATTTAAACTACGGGGTTCAACCAATTTGGACAAGGCCTTGAAAATTGTTCAAAAAGTTATTTTGACATATGAATGCAAATATTTATTGGATATGTGGTTTCCAGGTCCTCATTCAGGCTGCTTTTCAGTCTGTTCACAAAGGAGGAAAAATCCAGTGAACAGGGAACTATGGTATGGAACTGGCAGGTTGAGTAATAGATGCAGTGTGTCTGGGGAATCGGTTGATATTGTGTCAGCTACTGCCTCTGTGGTCGATCAAGCACTTCATTTGTGAACATCATAACCTTTAACATCCAGGTATTGTGAAGTTTTAAAAAATAATGTAAAAAACTCTAGATCTGCTGTGGTGGGATTTTAATTCCGCTATATTGCAACCTATTCTATATATCTGTGTTTCTTAATCCTGCATTCTTAATCCGTAATGTCTGCAGGTCCCTAAGGACTGCCAAGCTTACTTGACTTTTCTTCAACTAATCTCTCTATCTAAACTGGGGTTCCCAAATTCTGGTCAAGGATGGCCAGAACCCGACACAGTTTGAAGACCTTCCTTCTCAAACACAAGTTAACCAGCTAATTACCAGCTTTATTGATATATTTGTGCAGGGAGGTCTGCAGACTGTGTTGGATTCTGGCCCTCCACGACTGGAACTGGGGAACCCTGATCTAAATGTTTGAATTTGAGTAGATGGGTTATGTTGAGGACATGTAGGAAAGGTGGTGTGCTCCTTCCTGGAGCCCCGGAGGGTACAGTCTTACTCCTCTGGGACCAATTGCTCCTTCCAAGTAAGCTATAGCCTTGTCCTTCCCAGAGCCTCCTCTGGCCATGCCATTTATTAGCCTCTCCCAGGGTTCCAGTGCCTCCAGCTACAGTGGAGGTTTATGGAAGACGATCCATAGGCATCGTCTGCGTTTTCAAAACTCATGCTCTAAGCTAATAAAATATGACTGACTGCATCAAACCTGTCAGCCAGCCAAGTATTTGAATTCTACTCTGGTCAACACATCGGAATGTGAAAGCAAATGTCCCAGGAAACAGTCATGGACAGAACGTTAATTCTCTTGATTTATTACGAGATTTGTGGAGCTTCAAGGTCAAGCTGTTCCTCTGTCACACATCGATAAACATGAGGCATGGAGAGGGAGAATATAACCATTGATTTTGAACCAATATGCTGATTGTGTGAATTTTCATCCAAAGCCTTCTCCATTCCTGATTTGCTCTGGTTATTTAGAAGGAAGCATTAAGAAGTACAGCAGCTCAGCCATGATGTATCTAATAGATACTTGTTTGTTTAGCTGCTATTACGTTGTGATTTACACCCTTTGTCAATGTTTGCATTTGATGCTACCATTGTCACTGCTATGCCAATTGTCTGTATTTTCACCAGCTAGGGATTAATTATAGAACATTAGGGTGTCTTTAGTTTGCCGAATCCCTTCTAAACTATTGTTGGCTTGTTAAGCTTCCGTTTCGGTGCTTCCGTTATCCATCTTTCCCATGTGCCATTAATATATTTATTTATATATTTATATAGTCCCATCGCTGTTGCCTTGATGGATCATTACTCTGCTGACGTAGCATCAGTTCATTAAATGTTTATCCGTTGCCTCATTAGTTAGTAAGTTTAATTCTCATGCCTTGTGCCCGCTGGTAGGAATGGCACGTGCCGCTTGTTCCATAGGAGAATTCGTGGCTTTTGAGTCAGTGCCATTGCGTTCGATCTGTCTGGGAACCACACAGGGTTGATTGACCTAAGAAAGCATCCCAGTAATGAAGCTGTGAATGCAGTGAGGCTAATTAAGGAGGAGCAGCTCTTTGTCCGGCTGAGAAGCGCAGCCCTGGCTTCCACAAAATGTGAGAGAAGCTTCTGGTAGACTGGGATCATAAAGGGCAGTCACAGGATAAATAATACTAACAAAACTGCGTGGCACTGTTTGAGTATCGTCATGGCAACACGACTATAGCTACGTGTGTGTGTGTGTGTGTGTGTGTGTGTGTGTGTGTGTGAGAGAGAGAGAGAGAGAGAGAGAGAGAGAGAGAGCGAGCAGGGAGCTTGTAAGGCTTGCACATCCCTGTATTTCACCCTGAAAAATGTGTAGTTCCAGGACACAATGCATCGCAAGAGTTACACAGAGGTGAGGGCTGGATAAAATGGAGCAGCTGAAGGCTGCCTTGTTTACCTCACACATTCCATCTTCTGTTCTCCTAGCTGACTACCTCGTCCAAGGCAGCCGGCGCAGGCACTGTCAGAAAGATGTTGCAACATCAACAATGCAAATGATTAAATAATCCTGGCAGGTTACATTTTGCAAACTCTCTATTAGAGAGACTTCATTACTGTAGGTAGCAAGTAATTATCAGGAGGTACAGCAAATGTTGTTTTTCCGAGTAAATAAAATCTTTGTTTTTGTTTTGCAGTTTTGTTACATTTATATTTAAGATTATTTTTTAAAGTTTACTTTCTTGCTGATGTCATGAATGCTGCCAGAACCTCTCTGAATTATTTCAGTCCTGTAGCTGTCAGCACTGTTCCTGCCCCCCACCCCCACGCCAGAATGTTTTCGTTGCAACCCTACCATAACAGGCATGTATGTTCCTTAACAGGCTAATAATGAATGTGGCAGGTTGAACGTAGTGTAAATTGGAATGAGTACACTGTGGCAGGGGAGACACTAGGAACAGGATTGAGAAGTACTGTTCTAGTGCAGTGTTCCTCAGCCCAGTGCTAGAGGGCCTCCAGACAGTACACATTTTTGTTCCCTCTCAGCTCCCAGCACGCTTCAACCAAACAATCAAGAATAAACCAAATAATCAAGAACACTTGGTACTTGGTACAGGCATGTTGGGAAGCAAAAATGTGGACTGTCTTGGGGTCCCCAAGGAATGGGTTGAGGAACCCTGTTCTAGTGAAACGTGCCTGATGTTCCTGCAGCGTCTGCAAGGATAATCCAGCAGTGATTACAGCCTCTTTTGCCACTGATGGACAGCATGTAGTTTTGTTTGTACAGGTTTGTTTAGATGTCATACTGACACAGAGCCTGAAAGTCTGCGGTACCAGGGAGGCTGTGAAGCTGCAGGAACCTGAACAGCCGAAACAGACCCACTTTATCCTTTAAATGTTCATCTGAAACTGCCTTCCCCGTTGACACTTGGTGGGTAAATAATGACTGTGCTTGTGAATGGTATTAGATTTGATAATCTTCGGTAAAGTGTATACTCATCTGGCAGACTTTCTAGGCACGTGGTCAGTGCGCTGCTGTTTCTGGGTACCGTGCTTTGTCCGCAAAGGAGGAGCGTAATGCCTAAGCTCTGTAGAGGTAGCAGGCCTGTAGCATCCCGCGCAGGCCTGTAGCATCCCGCGCAGACCTGCCTCTGTAAAATGCCTTTTGAAGCACTATGTTGAAAGTTACTGAAAGGAGTGAAGTGTCAGGTGTTTTCTCTGGATATATTGAGTGTCGATGAGTGCTTCAGATTTCATTACCGAGGCAGCAAATTTATCGGTGAGTTGTAAAACAACCGTTATTTGCGATGATTAAGTAATGCGGTTTCCCTGTAGGAAGGCAGTGTTTTCTTTAATTAAGAGATGACTCTGAAGTGATTGGTACTTATTGGTATCCAGTAGCTGTGAAATGACAAATTAAATGAATTTCAATCAGAAACCGCTGTAGAATTTGGGTTTTAATCAGGACTGAATTTTGGCGGTGTGTGGCTCGGCGGGCTATACCTCTCTGGCCGACATCGGAAGGTGCTCGGTTCAAGCCCGGCCTCCGCAGAATAACCTCATAGCTGTAGGCCCTTGAGCAAGGTCCTTAAAGCCAAGCTTCACAGGTGCTATAGCTGGCTTTCCTATGCTGTGACCCTCAGGCATGCTCTCCTCTGACTGTTATGGAGAGCAGGAGGGTGTAGGTTCTTTGCCATTACTGAACCAAACCCGACATGGCGTGGATACTCTCCCCCAGGCTGTCAATCTGGATGGCAAATGTAACTGTAGTATTAGGCACAGAAAGGTACATTTATTGAGGTCAGAGTTTCATTGTTCAGGACTTACAAGGGTTTGGCCAGATCAGGAGGAAGAATAGCTTTTAGGTATGAATGACTATATATGGGCTTTGCTGAATTATTAAATGGTAGCAAGTATCACGAAGGGATCAGGTTTATTCAGAGCAGAAAAGAACTGATGACATCAGTGAATGCCTTCAAATCACCTGACAACCCAGGTCATCTGACTGCACCCTGCCCCCCCCCCTATACCATGTGATCAAAAACAAAACAAAAAATATATATTCTGATGCGTAATTCTGCTGATTTCAGGCCATACACAATAATCATCAAGTGTGGGCACATACTAACAGCCCTATGTCTTAACCCGATTAACCCCGTGAAAACAAATGCTTGGAAGATATTAATCTGTTGGTTTTCTCGCGTGCCGATGAAGATTAGCCTGGTAGCCTTTCAATCTTTCAGTCTATCGACATACAGAACAGTGTAACAATGCAAATACGTAATATATCATTGAAGGTCAGTACTCTCTGTTTTTTGTCCATTGGAAACCAGCAATGGTTGGATTAACTCATTGACTTGATAGGACTATAACATCGACCTCCTGACCCAGTGCTGTCTGCGCTCCTGTGACACACGATGAACCCAAAGGCAGTAACTTCGATGCCCATTGGCTGTGGACAGTAGAGCTCCGGAATGAGAATCGCTTCTGCGGTTTTCACTGCGATCACTTTTGTTACCTGTCAAGGTCTGAAGCTGCTTCCCGGTGAAGCGGCTTATCGCACGGATGAGCCGAGACCTCTGATCTGTAAAGTGCGAGGTTCCGCTCGCTTGCTGCGCCGTGCAGCCCGAGTGCAGGTTCTCCCACGCCTGCTTTGCTTGTTTCTGTCAGGTGAAATCGGTACGCATTTCCCACGAGTGCTGCTTTTCTTTCAACATGCAATCCGTATGTGACAAATGGATAAACAGATAAAGCAGTAGCTTGATGTGAGTGGATGTGTGTTTCTGAGACGTGCTCCACATAAAATAGACCTCTTTTGTTCTCTTTGGGTTCATAACTAAGCGTGTAAACCTCAAATCTGTAAGCAGAACCCCCCCCCCCACCCCTGTTATTCTTATGCAATTTCTTATACCTGCATGTTCGTTTCAAGATGGTAATGAGGTGCAAGCTTTGGAATTTAAAAAATAAGATTGGAGGAAAATGGGGCTGACATGACAGGCTGCTTTTCCTGACTGTGACAGAGGTTACAGTTTTGCTATTACAGGCAGAAGCAGCCAGGACTGTGTTCAGCTGTCTTGTGGCCTTTCCGTCCAGTGCTGTCTCTGCGCCCAGTTCGCAGAGGGTTCCGGAACCCGCTGGCAGACTGTCTCAGCACCCCGCTCTCCCCGGCTGTGCTGTCCAGCCTGAACCATTTATTGCTGGGAAGTCTGAATGCACAAAGGAGGGAACTCATTAGGGGACATGGGCACTCACATAGTGTAATTACAGGCATGGTCGTCACAATAATGCTCCAGGCTGATCCAGATATTTTCCGGGCCGGGGGAGGGGGCGCAGTCGCGTCCGGGGTGGGTTACAGTAAAAATCCACGCCAAGGAGTGGCACCCCCAAGCTTATTTTCTAAGGTCTCTCTGCAGGGCTCCAAGAGGATCCTGAGGTCGAACGAGTATATCCTCCCGCCAAGTGGCCTGATGGAGACGGACCTGGAGCTCACGTTCTCCTTGCAGGTAAGCTGGCTTCTTTGTCCTCCTCTGCCTGCGAGGTGGATCTGGGCCTCCCTCTGCATGGGTAGAGGCCTGATCAGCGGCTTCTAAACAGCCTACTGAGTCAAAACGAAATTTTTAAAAAATTACAAGGCAGCTGCCGTGAATACGTAAGTTTGTGAGTATTGTGGGAAAAAGTGACTCAGTCGCACTCTCCCTGATGTGTTTGTCCTTTCTGTTGATAGTATCCGCATTTCCTCAAGAGGGACGCCAACAGGCTGCAGATTATGCTGCAGCGGAGGAAGCGCTATAAGAATCGCACCATCCTGGGCTACAAGACTCTGGCAGTGGGAGTCCTCGACATGGCTGAGGTCAGCTAGCATCTTCGGGCGTCCGCTTCTGCCTAAAAGTCTCTGCTTGCATTTCCCCCGTCCCCCTCAGACACACCTTCCTCACCAAACGCCCGCGCCCCACAAATAAGCTGGTGCCCGGCCTGCGTGAAAGCGCGGCTTTAGGCGGGCACCGGTGCCCGAGCAGAATGGGGTTTTCGCGATCACGTGCGGCTTGTTTACAAATGAAAGGGGCCCAGCTCTGCTGTGGCCGCAAAGGGTGCTTTTGTGCGCGAGATGAATCACATTCACAGAACAAACATAGGGAAAGGATGGAAAAAAAATAGATGAAATTGTTGGCCATCTGGACGAGATTTCATAAGCGGCTCTGCGGTGAGTGTCCGTGCCCTGATGGGCTGGAGCCTGGAGCCGGCCTCTGACACAGGTGGCTGCTGGGGGCCGGATCGGGCCGCCAGCCGTCGTGTCCCACAGTTTTTTGTGCATGGGGGTGTCTGTTACAGACCCTGTTCTGTTCTGTTCTGTCACGTCATGTTTCTCCTAATGCCTGGTTCCTGGGAGGGGGCACAATAAGTGCCCCGATCGTTGCTTATTGGATCCCGTGAGATAATTACGCTGTCTGTCTGCTGTGAGGGTGAGCTGCGTTAATGCATTTTCTTCTCCATGTTTTCTATAGCTCTTCGTAGAGGCGACCATTATGTTTTGAGGCAATTGAATAGTACCACCGTGCCCCAGCTGCCCAGTGTTGTGGGGGAGGGGAGTCCAAGTGAATGGGTGGGGCATTGGGTTTCAGTCATTATTTTATTCTGAAGGCTACTAGTGTGGCCTTCAGGCCATACATAGTAATCTACCAGTGTGGGAATATGTGTATGGCTAGTTTGATAGAATTCCATACTACTCAACATATCTGCTATCGGTTGGCATTCTGCTGTTTTGCGATGGTACAGCATGGGAACTCTAGGGCTCTCTAGGGCACTTCAGCCTTTTCATAAATGTCTAGTGACATTTCTCCTGGTGTTTAGGGAAATAAAGTGTTTGCAAACGTGAACAAGCGCATCTGGGACGGAGGAAGATGATTGCGGCATGAGTGCAGGCAGGCGTATGTTGCGTGATGCAGAGCCAAAGCAGGAGGATGCCGTGGGTTCCACAGCACGCTCCGGATGTTGTGGGTTCCACAGCACGCTCCGGATGCCGTGGGTTCCACAGCACGCTCCGGATGTTGTGGGTTCCACAGCACGCTCCGGATGCCGTGGGTTCCACAGCACGCTCCGGATGCCGTGGGTTCCACAGCACGCTCGGGTCTGAACGATGGCCGGCGAAGGGGGGAAGAAGAGTGAGGAAGCTGTAGTGCAGGAATCTGCCTGTAGGAATGCAGATCATGGGAACCGGGAATCACTCACAGAAAAATCCAGCTAAGAATATGGGCAACTTGTACACTGCTCTAGATTCAGGTGGATGCACACTGTGACCCTGTATCAGATAAGTGGAGATGGATGGATGGATGGATGGATTTTCTCAACTGGTCATTTTTACACTCGCTGTCTTTGCCTTAGATTTCATGCTATGATATTAGAACATTTGAAATTAACAGTGTCTGTCACTGAATATATTTACAACAGGGTGAAACAATTTTCATGGTCTTGAGAACCCTTCTGCTACGCATAAAGACGATGGGTTCTTGAAGGAAGCCAAAAAAAAAAAAAAAACAAATCCCCAGTGCAGGAAGTGGACGGCCTCTGCGACTTTCCTTAAGACGTGGGTTGAAGTTCGGGTGCCGCTTGCCAACCTGCAGGTGATGCAGTATCCCACAGAGGGAGGCCAGATCCTGGGTCTCCACAGCAATGTGAAAGAGGCCCCGGTACGTGCAGCCGAGATCAGCGTGCACTCGCTGTCCAGCCAGCCCATCGACCACGAGGACGGCAGCCTCCAGGCAGGACCCAAGACCAAAGCCTCAGGTGGGAACCTTCTCTCATGCGTTTGGTTCCCCATTTCAGTTATGCTTTAGTTTTATCTCCCCTCATTACCACGGATACACGACTGCGCTGATAATGAATCACATGATGTCGACACATAAAATCCACAATGTCAGAGCGGATATGCATAGCGCGTCAGCGCATTAAAACTGCATCGCAGTTCCTCCGTGGCATCATTCTTGCTTTGCTGACTTCACACCATTGGCATAGATACCGGTATATCCCAGTTTATGGAATACTATGTTATACTGGTGAAGTGCACACGCCGCATGATCCAGGGAGGGCCCTCCTGATGCAGCTGCTCCTCTTGGCAGTCGGCCTGCAGAACCCCTGGAATGCAGACGTCCACACGGAGTCCCTGCTAATACCTCGCGTTCGTAAGCCCCGCAGTGCCGAGCGCCGCTGCGCCAGGCGTGAACATCTGCAGGGGGTCGGGTGCCTGTGCAAATGAGATGCGCCCGCAGTCCATCTCCCCGCCCGCATCTAAGGGTCTGATCCCGGGAGGGGGGGGGGGTCGCCCCATCCTCACTAGTATACGACGTTCCAGCAGATGTAAGCAGAGACCTCGGGCGCCGAGCCACAGGCTAATTGTTAGAATTTAACCTTCCCAAGATGGGGGTCACCCCCCCCCCGACCTAGAGATTTAGAACAGACCCCCAGTGGTACATTTTCTGCATGGATAATGAGAACGACGGGATGTCACCCTACAATCTATGGTCACCCACAGATCAGCGGAAAGCATTGCTACTGCATATTAAATCATCTTGGTCTTTCAAAAAGAAAAGTCTAGAGTCTAAAGTCTAAAAAGAAAAGCCTGAGTTGAACGCAAAATGAGTTTTTGAGCAATTTAAAACCGTGATGAAATTATTGCTGGGAGGGGTTTGGGAGTCCTGTGACTGGGGAGTTTTTGTTTGATTGTTTCCACCTGTCCTTTCGAAAGGTTAGGCCTTGTTTCAGCCAGTAACCCAGATCATGTGGTATATAATGCAAGCACCCAGATCTCCTAGCTGAGTGATTGGGGTTTTATGCATTCTGTCATGGGCCTGTTCACCATTTCCACCAAAGAATTTTTCACAGTCCCGCGACCCCCTACACTCATTGTATGATGAAGGGCCTGCAGATGTGATGGATTCAGTTTTGAAGATAATGTTGCCTTTAGTCTGAGCAAAAGCAGAATCATCTGTTTTATCATCCATTTTATTGTTCATTTTTGACATGGGTCTGTACTGCCTGGTACAGCACATATCACTTATCGCATGCAAATAAGGCTGAAATCCCTAACCCAGAATAACATGGTCGCCATGACTACAGCGTGTTTCTGTATCAAGGCTCTTTTTGGCATTTCTGTGGAAATGTGGTTTGATGGTGCTGTGATTGGGAGCTGCTGTCGGCCTTTCGAGGCATCTGGAGCGCGAACCCCAGGAGTGACCTTTAAGTGTGGGGAAGAGTGAGCTCACTCGCGGGGTGTCGGCTCGTCTCCTCCAGATCGCTCTCCAGACATCGATAACTACTCGGAGGACGATGACGACAGCTACTCCTCCGAGCAGGAAGCCAGCGACGATGCCGTCCACGGCCAAGTAAGAACCGCACCCAAGTCGGCCAAGCTGAGATGCAGACATCATGCACGTGGGCAAAAACACAGGCCTCAGTTTCTGCTGTCTTTCCTGTTGAAATCATGTTAGTCCATCACTTTAACTGCAATATCGTTGCACATATATACAGACAATACTTACGGTTACGATGGTCCTTCTTACGATACGTCAACTTCACGATGGGTCATTTCTTTTCCCCTTTCAGTACATTATTCGTTAAATTACATGACATACTCAGCATTTAATTATAAAATAGGCTTTTTAAAATGATTTTGTCCAATTGTAGGCTAAAGTGAAAGTTGTAAGTATGTTTAAGGTATGCTAGGCTAGGCGCGCTGTATTAAAATGCATTTTTGCCTTTATTGGAAGGTAACCCCATCGTAACTGGGGGAGACACTTAATAAAAGCGATGCTGAAGCTCTATAATCTCTTAATACAGAGAATCCAAGTTTTCCCATTTTTCTATGTTCATAGCACGTGCCAGTTATCATTACTGAATGTGAGTCTTTGTGATTTCACAGGCCACTGTTGTTTTTCTGCTCTGTTTTGCCCTTTCGCCACAAAAAGTGGGTTAAAAAGAGCCAGTCTAATTAGTCCGGTGTTTTACGGTGATGCTTACTGCCATTCCATACCCTGGTGGGCTTTGAGCACAAAGGCCATACGGCAGGTGATGAGATCACGCTGTGAGGAGCCACTGGTGTCTCCCCGTGCGAAGGCAATGTCTCATTACTGTGTCCTCGTTTCATAAGCAATCGCGCCTCACCATTTTACAGTTCATTTCTTGTTGTTTCTGTTAATGGCGCTCCCAAACGCCACACTGTTTCTGCTCACTTGCTAATTTAAAACGGCCCAGATAGCAAAACGGGAAGTGTACTCGCCTGTAACACGCATGACCAGCCATTATGTTAATTCGCCAGTTGCCGTAACATACATTAGACTCAGCTCCCGGGATGCAGATGTCTGGGAGGTAAGCGGCTTGTAGAACCTCACGCGTGATTCACGGGCTTCCACGTGTCATCTCCCTGGTTACTAAAGTGGGACCCACGTCCCACTCCTCATTGGCTGCCCAGTAGTGAAGCGAAAATGCAGCCATGTGCGAGGGTGGCGTGGTGGCCAGAGGCGTGGCTTAACTCTTCGGACGTACCCCGCAGGACCTGTATGACGAAGACGATGAGGTCAGGAAGCCAAAGAAGTCCCGCAGGAAAATGATCAGGACCACCTCCATGACCCGGGTACGAGGACCCTGCCGCTGAATGCACTCCTATCTGTGTTTCCATCTGCAGTTGGCGAAGGGAAATGAGAATTAATGCTAAGATAGGCGTGGGGAATTATCCGGAAAACCGCCGGCTCCGCTACTCGTAATCGCTTGTTATGGGGGAAGACTGACTATTTATAGAGGCTCGTCTTGTAAGGGACACGGCAGCAGGGGCAGTGTGGGGGGGGGGGGGGGGGGGCCTGGGTGGCCGGTGGGCCGGCGGGAGTGGGGGTGGGAGGTGTGTGGGGTGGGGGGGCGGTTTGGCCCCGCGGGT
>JABFEA020000044.1:13723662-13735991 GCA_019775915.2 Cyphomyrus plagiostoma
CAATATGGGCCAACATTTCTAAAGAATGCTTTCAGCACCTTGTTGAATCAATGCCACGTAGAATTAAGGCAGTTATGAGGGCGAAAGGGGGTCAAACACCGTATTAGTATGGTGTTCCTAATAATCCTTTAGGTGAGTGTATAATAAAAAATAGTTCTGCTCACAATCTAAATGGTCCATTACTGTACATGATTGAAGGTAGTTACTTGCTGTCAAGTGTCACACCCCTCAATACAGAAATCGCACGGCTTCATCTCGGCCTGCTAGTACTCACAGGGTGTAGATGGATGAATCACAGAGGAGCACATGTCCTCTACGCCCCCGATTCCTACGTGATTGGGTTTCATTTCATTATCGTTTTCAGTTGAATCCTCCTGGATTTCCTGCTCCTGGGTGTTCAGTACCATGAGTTCTGCGATTTCACATACATTGGCGGGTGGAAAGGGAACGTTCAGGCCATTTTTCATTTTAGAGCTGTTGAAAGTGCAACTTTGCTGTCCTGCAAATTGGGGGGGGGGGGGCGCGCGACAGCATCACCTCACAGATGCGCCACGCGTCATACGCGCAGCAGGACGGGGCAGTAGCCTCACAGCCGCGGGCAAACTCACAGCCACGCGCTAACATGTCGTCAGCAAGGAAGTTCTTTACTGTGAGTGAAGACGACACAAAGGTTGCAGTTTGCGATACATGAAAAGCCACAGTAATCCCTGGGGGAACCACCAAGAAAACGTATTATGAAGCTAAAATTTTGCATGGAAGAGAAGTTCGAAATTCCAATCAGCAAAAATCGGTATCAGCAGGTCACACTTGCAAAAAAAAAAAGAGAAATCAGAATCAGCGAAGAAAATTGCAATCGGTGCATCTCTGCATATTGGGGGGTCTTTATTGCACAAGGCCTGAGGCCCCTGATTGGGTGAAAGTTGACAGATTGCAACATTACATTGCAGCTGGAGAGGGATGTAAACACCCATCCAATTTACATCCAAAATGAATCCGCTTGACATGGACAGGATTGTACATTTTGGCCATCTGTGCTATAAAGCAATAAAGCCCTTCATTACTTGCTTTCTCCTCGTGTCGTCACGTTGCCATCATTGTTCTTATATGTAACCGCGAGTGTCATTTGGCCTTTTTAACTCTTTAATCTAGTTAAGAAGTTAAAATAATCTTCCTTGAGGCCAAGCACTTTGCTGGTTATAAGCCTGCTTTCCAGCAGTGATCTGGGTTTCTATGCCTTACATATCCTGCGTTTAAGTCTTACGTGTTGATCTCAAAATAAAATACATTGCAAAAGCAAGCTGTTCTGCCTTCGTGTTTCAAATCGTTTTTGTTGTCCTCTTTCTTGGTTGTTTAAGAATTAGGGTGTGCATGTATTTGAAAATTATGATTTATGATTTTTCTGCAGATAGGATGTCATCTAATGACATCACACTCACTGTATGGCTCATATTCTTTTATCTGAATATTTGCTAATAATTTAATTTAGTTTGGATCATTGCTGGAAGTGGAGTGTCTTGGGTTTTATTTACCAAATTAGATTTCCGTTTGTGTTTTTTAATGTATTATTCATATGCTAATTTAGGTTCTGGACTCAGACCCAGTGGACCAGACACAAGAGGTTGAGGAGGATCTGGACCTTCTCTATGACAGCCTGGAGGTGTACAACCAGAGTGACAGTGGGCCTGAAATGGAGGACAATGAAAGTGTCCTCAGCACACCCAAACCCAAACTCAGGTTTGCTTCAGACTCTATGGAGAATCTCCGTTTCCTGGCTCCTCTATCTTCTGCAGAAATCTGTCTGCCTGTCATTTTGCACTTCGTGTAAATGAATGTGCATAAATTGTTAAATCTTCCATAAACATGCTTTAATCTCCCTCAAATGCTGAAATGCTAATAAAAAAGCAATTTAAAAATTATGGAAATAACGCTAAAAACAGTGAAAATAAGAATCTATGTAGGGAATAATCTGTAGACGCTTTGGAAGCAGTGACATTTTATCAAGAAACAAGATGCTCTTCCAGTTCTTATGTGAGAATCTTTCATCAAATTCTCTTTCATTATTCATTTCTGCGTATCACTTTATGTTGAGTACGAAATATGTTCAAGGTCGCAGATTAGGAGTCGTTCGTAGGAGGTTTAGCGTTAGTTGGCGACCACACTAGCCAGTGAGATGCTGTGCGTTGGCTGCCTGACTGTGAATGGACTTTTACAGCTGGGCGCCTCTGGCATGATTTGCCGGTAGCCTGGCATTTTGACATCCTCGGGACTTGGCGTTTTCCTGCGGCCCCCTGGTGGACACGCAGCACCTGCTGCAGGGTAGAGTTCCTGCTTGCCCGGCTGCCCGCATACTCAGTAGACTCCGTCTGCTCTTTCCAGGCCCTTTTTTGAAGGAATGTCCCACTCAAGCTCGCAGACGGAGATCGGCAGCCTGCACAGTCAGAAGAGCCAGCACAGGGACACCAGCTGTGCCGTAAGTTGACCTCCCTGCCCCACACGTTAAGACACGCCATTAGCCATTGGCTGAGTAGCGATCAGCATCAGTGCATTGACACCCTGTTTTCCTGATTACTGTTGGACGTACAGATACTGGTGGGGGTCCATGTTTGGCTCTTTAGCCATAATTGACAATTAAGGGGTCAGTGTTGGGTCAGTACCTGGTTAGCGTGTGGTGTTCCAGCCTTGCTGCCATACTGCCTACCCCAGTATGCACAGGTGCGCAGCCAGCAGATCCTCATCCATATGTTATATCAGTTATATAGCCAAGCATCAGCTATGCTGGCAGCAATCCCAGAATGCAATGGGACATAACAAACTGGATGGGATACCAGTCAGTTCTCACAGGCACATGTAAGCACATCTTAGTCACTTCCACCTATCCATCTGCCTTCAACGCATCTCCAGTACACGGTCACAGTACAATTTGGTCATATAAGAAGGAATTTTACCTTAATAGTTTGCAGATTGTTCTAGAAAGCACAAACAATGTTCTTATGAACTCATGGAGAACTTTCCAGTGTTTTTACTTGAACCCATGCCCCTGGACCTCAGAGTCTACACCGACCCCAGCACCCCCCCCCCCATTAATTTCAATTAAAAAAAAAAATCCTTATGACCCTAACAGTACAACAGGAAATGTATGTAACTGAGCGTGGTAAGGAATGCCAAACAAGTCTCAGCAGTGCCCCCTTTAGGATGGAGTAGTAATTGTTAAATATGTGCTCTCCTACAGGGCCGAGACTTCATGTCTGCAGAGCTGAGCAAGGTGCCTGGGTCCAGGTATCAGGACGGTGCCGCTGTTGAAGCTGGCCCTGGAGTAAGTGTTCTGGGTGACGGGAAGGGCCCAGTGCCTCTGTTCTCATGTCCCTCCTACACAGCTCCCTTGCTGCCACACGGCCTGTTGCGTCGTGAGCTCCCTTTATCTGCCTCCACTCCCACATTACTCGGGCCTTGCTTCCTGAAACTCAGCCAGGTCTGAAGGATCCTCCTCTTTTTCCAAAGGGGACACGGTTTCACAGTGCTTCTCCGGTATTGGTCAAATGCTTGGTCACGTGACCCGGCCCATAAAGAAGCTCCATGCCTGCGTTCCTTGCATTGTTATGGCCACTGTTATTACGAGCCGCTCTTTCCAATACCTACTTATTGTGGCGGCGTAGATGTTACCTTTCAATCTCAGTCTGTCTGTCTTTATTTATCTATCTATCTATCCATCCATCCATCTATCCATCTATCTATCTGCAGAGGGTATGGAGTTTGCATTGGTGTCTGGCAAGTATTACTGAATAATGTTGTTTTTATTTTTGCCTGTAGGAGGTGGAGGTCGAGGAGTTGGGGTCAGGGACAGGGGACACGGGTGGCAGCCGGGATCTTTCTGATAAGCCACCCCTTTCTGGGGGGGGGAAGCTCTGCAAGACCGAGTCCCAGACACACATGTCACCCAGGTATCATTCACATGGGAGGATACCAGTAACGAGAGCTAATCAGACGGCTCTTTTAATCCTCATTTTCTACCTGAAGTCTTCAGATTTTGCTACTACTGACGTGGATCTATTAAAATCCATAAAAAATAATATAAATACAGTAAATGGGTGAAAAACTTGCTTACAACCAGCTGAACGTCCACCTTAAATATTTTTGGCAGCGGCATGCTTTGTTTGGAACGGTTTATGGGTCAGTTTTTATTTCTGTTACTTTTAATTTAATCTGCCGTGTTTTACTTAGCAGCTATCAGAAATAAACGCAACAACTGCTGTTTTTTTTTTGCTGTTAACAACGATTGTTTTCCTTTCGAGTGAAATCCAAATTATATCCTTTAGATGTATCATTTTCATGTAACAGGTGGGAACGATTTAGACGAGCAATTTAAATTTAATGCCGCTGTTTGCTGGATTTCGTTTTTTTTTTTCTTCTTCTTTCCGCCCTCAGCTGTGCTCGGCCCATTCCAGGCCCTCTGCTTTCCTTCTGCATTCGCGGACGAAACGCTCAACTGACTCAGCAGATGTTGTGTGCTTCCTCTTGGGCCGGAGGGATTTCTGAGCTCTGTGAAAGCTCACCTCCGTGCAGTGCGGCATTAATCGCCTCAATGTCCGTGGCATCGATCTGCCCTTTTGACGACACCTTCGGCGGGCTTGTCGTATTGCGTTGAACTTCGGTCGCGCGCTGAGGTTCTGTGCCCCAGGACGGCAAACCCCGCAGAGGCGTGTGACAGTGTCCCGACCCGGCTGTGCCCGTAGGTCCCGCTCATAGGTCCCGCTCGTCTTTATCGCTACGATTCCCGAAAACCGCTCGCTGTGAGACCGATGATGCAGCCTCTCCTGGCGGCGACAGCCTCGCCACGGCGTGATCCGTGTGGGCCTGGGGACGTCGCCGGTAGCCTGCGGGGAAATCACGCCCCTCTCTCTCTCCCCAGCAAAGCGGAAAACAAGCTTCAGAGGCGGCCCCGGAGTACCTCTATGAAGGACCGGCAGAACTCCAAGGCCCAGAGCGACCGCACCAGCAGCATCGACAGCGAGACCTCCCCCGACTCACGGCTGACCGCCCAGGTCCTGTCGCACGTGCCGTCTGCCACTCTGCGCCAGAGCGCCCCCCTGCTCGCCTAGCCAGGCTCAACACTCTAGCGTAAACCTGCCCTCGAAACCATGAGTGATTGTCCTAAGTCCCGCTGATGGTTCTGGAAACAGGGAGAAAGGTTTTGATCTTAGGTCTGCTCACATATCCCAACCTTAGAATGGACCTTAGGTATTTGTATTATATTTAGATGAAAGCCACTTCGCATTGATGAGGTCAAAATTAAACTTCATTTGCATTTGCTTAGTGCTAACATATTACTACTTTTGAGACTTTTTTTCTAATAAAAAACTAAATTAAGTTACAGAGGAGATGCGATTTGAATTAGGATCAGTTCATTATTAGGTGGGTAGCTGTAAAGTGGATCCGTCAGCCTGTACCTAAATCTCTCCCATCCTCTCCCTTACTCAACCTCCTGGTCCTGCTCCCAGATCCCCAGGAAGTCTGTGTATGACCAGCTGAACCAGATCCTGATTTCGGACGAGCAGCTGCCTGAGAGCATCATCCTCATCAACACCACAGATTGGCAGGGCCAGGTGAGCCCAAGCTTAAGGAGCGGCCTGTGGGACAGGGGGCCGGCAGTAGGGGGCGCTAAGCCCGGCACCTGCTCAGGGGGGCCACAACGGAGCCCCCGGACTGAGGGGCTCCTGGGGTGCATTGAGTGACAGGGGCAGGTGGAGACCCACCACAGACAGGATGCATGTTTGCGTACGTTACTGAAGGGGGCTGTGGTTTGCTGACTCCTTAAGTCTGCGAGTGCAGCGTAAATCTGATCTCCTGTCAGCTTCATCAGTGTTCTTTTAATCCCTGCTCTCATAGTCTGACACATACGAAAAGTACATGAGTAGAATATGAACAGCCAGCAATTCAGTCACATTTTGGGCTGGTTACATATAAAGACAGTTCTCCACATAGAATAACATAGTAATCCTTTCTATGCAAGACAGATTTTATGTACATCACATTTACCTTCCCATACCATTCAACACAACTTATAGTAAATAAAACCCAAAATATTTTAGTAATTCCTACTAAAGCAGTGCTTGTGTGATCTCTGTGTGTTAGATATTTTTTGCGTAAGTCCACATTTACTTGAGTCAGTTATACGTTGGTGGAGAGCTGCCCACCATGAGGCAGATTGAGTAACTGTGAGGTAGATAATCACCTTCTGTCATGTTTTTGTTTTGCCTGCTTGCCTGAGAAGAACCATGCTACTCTATGCAGCTAATCGGTAAACACTGTGTGTGGGTTACGAACCCATATCCGGAATGTCACTGGTTCAAATCCCGCGACCGGCAGAGTATTTATATCGCAGTTGGGTTATTGAACAAGGCAATTAACGCTAATAAAATACCTGCTCTAGGGTGATACATGGCTGACCATGTTGAGTGCAGATTTCGCCATCAGTTCTGTGTGTCTCAGAGGAGCCCGAGATGAGATACACTACAAGCAGAGAATTCCGATGTACTCACGCTTGTATAAATGACAAATAGAGTATCATCATTAGAGTATGCCTCTCTCCATCTACACAAAGGAGATCATAACGAAAAGCTCATTGCATCTGGAGTGGCTCTCCTCTGCCCAGCTTAGTCACACACTGACTCTCAGCCATGTCTGCCTCTCCAGTACCTGGCAGACATCCTCCTCGAGCAGAAGCAGCCCATCGTCTCCACCTGCTCAGCAGCCGATGTGCAGGCCGCCTTCAACACCATCGTCACTCGCATTCAGAGATTGTGAGTCCAACTCGCCACCGTGCTGATATCACAGCCAGGTTCCGCCTTTGGCTCCTAAGATCCCATCTGCCAGCCGGATTGTAGAACTGGGTGCAGTGTGCCACAGTGACATGCGGCCTGGATTACCTATAGCACGGGCCAGGCCTGCTTGGAACCAGGGCCCTGTTTTTATGGGCTCTGATCCGCCTTTGGAGTAGAGTGGTGTTCTGTCATAGTCTTGGCCTAATTCAATTTTGCAGTTTTTTCCAACAGGATCTTAATGTGCAGGATGTTTCAGCTGGCCGTTCAGTTTTGGATGTGAATTAACTTTGGCCAATGATACTTGTTTTTTTTTTTTGGGTGGCCCCTCTGTGGTTAGGGGTTTGCATGGTCTCCCTGTATTGTGTGATTTTATTCTACATTCTCTGAATTCCTGCCACAGTCCAACGACACACCATCAAGCGAATTAGCATTTCTCAGTTGCTCAAAGTGTGTCAGTCAGTCAGGATTGGGGCCATTCCAGAATGCAATTGTCAGTTTCAATCCAAATCAAGAAATGGAAATGGAGTTGGAATTTAAATCTCCCTGAAATTCGAATTCAATTCCAATTCTTTTTCCCATAGTTTTTCTTTTTCCAATGCTAACTCCAGTTCCATTTCCTGATTTGGTCTGGAATTCATTAAAGCATTCAAAATGGCACCAACCCTCGCGTGTGTGTGTGTCTCTGTGTGTGTGTCTCTGTGTGTGTGTCTCTGTGTGTGTGTCTCTGTGTGTGCGTGCGTGCGTGCGTGTGTGTGTGCGTGTGTGTGTGTGTGTGTGTGTGTGTTTGCCCAATGCACTGCCATCCTGTCCCTGATGCCCCTTGTTGCCCAAGACAGGCTCTAATGCTCCCCCATGAATCTTTACTGGTTGCACAGTTATAAGGTGAATTATTGAATTTTGTTTTTGTTTTTGGATAGGAAAACTGCCTTAATAGCCTGAAGTAGTTAACAGAACAATTAGTTTCTTCTAGTAAATAATTACTTTGTTCTCTTTCGTCCACACTATGGTACAAGTATATTGGCTCTGCTAGTTTATTACTGTTGACGTTATTTGCACATAACGTCACTAGCTCTATTAAATGAAAGCAAAACATATCGTATCCAACACTGCCACAAGTTTAGAATCTTTGCCACTGGTGCGTGTGTTTCAAATAAAATTTTAGGATTAACAACATTTTTAAGTGATCTACCGAAGTGTAGCTTGCAGATGTTGGTTCTTGCTGGAGCTGTTGTTTTCGTAATGAGTCACTGTCACTTTTGAACATCGCAGTTCTCGACACAGAGAGGCGACTTCCATTGTCAGGCTTGTTTTCCTTTTCAAGTGTCCCTCTGCTGTTTTAGCAGGACTGGCCTGAATGCTGTTATCTCACAGCGGGTCCCTGAGAAGTTTATAATCAGAATATCTGAATCGTACTGAAAAGTTCACACTTGGCGTGTAAATTTGAATTTGAAATTCACCCTTCATTTGTGCCACTGGGCCTCCATTCAGGCTGTGACTAGAGCAGCACCCCTCTAGAGCCGCACCCCTCTAGAGCCACACCCCATCACATTTTGCTGTCACCTCTTCTCATCAGCTGCAACTGCAATGCCCAGACGCCCCCTACCATAAAGGTGGCCATGGCAGGGGACCAAAGCTACCTCAGCACCATCCTAAGGTTCTTTGTGGAGCAGCTGGCCAACAAGACGCCCGATTGGCTGAGCTACATCCGCTTCCTGGTCATCCCCATCGGTAGGTTTGGTGATAGCCTACAGTACACAATAACCCCACCCACCCCTGCCAGCCGTGCATCAGCTCTTTCTCCCGAACCTCATGAGGACGTGTAAAAAATGCATTTACAGGACCAGTCAAAAGTCTGGACACACCTACCCGCAGAAAGGTTCATTTGGACTATTTTATACATTTTCGAATAATTGTAAACATATCAGAACTGTAAAATGACATATATGGAATGATACACTGACCAAAAAAAATTATGAAATAATGTTGGAGGGGGCAGCTCAGTGGGTTGGGACTCAGAAGGTTGCTGGCTCAAATCCCTGGGTCTGCAAAGTGATCCCACCATTGAGCACTACAGCCTGGCCCTTAACCCCAGTTGCTCCAGGGACTGGCTGACCCTACTGTCTCCTCTACACCAGTTCCATGAGGTGGCCTCCTGGGATGCTTGTCCAGCTCCTGAAGGAGGTCCCACATATGCTAAGCTCTCATTGGCTCTTTTTCCTTCACTCTCTGGTCAAACTCCTCCAAAACCTTCGCTGCTGTGTTTAGGTCAGGTGACCAGG
This sequence comes from Cyphomyrus plagiostoma, assembly GCA_019775915.2. NCBI lineage: Eukaryota > Metazoa > Chordata > Actinopteri > Osteoglossiformes > Mormyridae > Cyphomyrus > Cyphomyrus plagiostoma. The sequence continues at coordinate 13,732,760 of JABFEA020000044.1, forward strand.
TCATGTGACGTGCCACTCTATCACTCTCCATTGTAGTTCGCTTGGCGTGTCCAGACTTTCGACTATTCATTATGTTGAGGCTTTTAACCAAAGTGACACATAGGCCAAAGCACATATCAACAAAAAACAGAGATCATTGAGAGTGTTGAGTTGTTTATAAGTGTCCTAAGTTCTAATCACATAAAGTCAGTGTTTAAAGAACCCAGGGCAGAAGCTTTCGTTGCCTGTGGACTACAGTCCTATTAAAGAGTCAGAAAAAGGTGCCATTTCCCTAACACCGTGTTGATGTCCTCAGGCTCTCATCCGCTGGCAAAGTACATGGCGTCCTTTGACGGCAAGTTCAACAGTATCTTCATGGACACGGCCTGGAGAGAGCTGTTTGGCCGCACAGAAGCGCCACCCTCGGGTACGGCGCTGCTCTGGGGCTCCGCGTGACACGCCAGCACTGCCGTGACTCACCACAGTGTGCACGCCAGCAGAGTGACTGAATTCCTGTGCCGTCAGAGGCTTCTGTGCACACGGTTCGGGGTCCATCTGCGATCCCTTCTGAAGACCAATCAGAGGCCTAGGGGCGCCCTGCTGATAATCGCCATTGTACTAACTAGGAAAATCATTATTTTTATGTCATTTATTTTTGAACATTTGAGCCTCATTATTATGTCCCTTGAACATATTGTGATTTATGTAATAATCGTGTATTACAATATGGCCTCGGCAAACAAATAATGTCATAGTGACTAAAGGATGTACTGCAGAGTTCCCCAATTCTGGCCCTGGGGGGGCAGAATCTGACTCATTTTGCAGTTTTCCCAGCTAAAACATATATTAATCACCTGATTTCTATGTAGGTATGTTTGACCAGGGAAACCGGTAAACACTGTTGGATTCTGGCTTTTCCGGACCGGAACTGGGGAACCCTGATTTACTGTCTTTGGCACTGGAAAGTTTCGATCTCGAAAAAATCCTTTCACACGACCTGCAGGCAGGGCTGACGCAATCTTCTCCGGGCCCCTAAGCAAAATTTGATTAGGGTAGTTGTCTTTTGTCATCTTCCTTATCATTCTGATAAGGCTGATCGGATGGGGGGCCCCCTGGTGGCCGCTGGGCACAAAGCCGATTAGTTTGCTCATGCCTCGGCCTGGCTCTACCTGCAGACGATAATCAAAGCTATGGCGTGTATGAGAATTCATTAGATTTAGGTCAGAGCTTGGTCCGTGCCCCCCCCCTCCTCCCCGAGTCACTGGATCTTCCTTCCTATCTACACAGACAACATTGACGTGGCAGGCCGCGTAACACAGTACCTGGCTGGAGCCAACCTGTCCCATCAGTTCCCCATCTCAGAAGCCATGCTTACTTACAAGCAGAAGAGGTAAAGTCGGCCATCCTTGTGTCTTCATGTGTGTATCTAGGCGGAGAATGTGGCAGGACACCTCGTTTGAGCAACTAGCCACCCCCCCTCCCACCACATCCATCCCCTGGAACTCGCATACACATCCCGGACGGGATTCCTGCACCCGTTGTCCATATTGTTCCTTTAGCATTGTAACTGTGTCCCAGTCTTGCTGTGCACGATGTCATTAGTGACTGTCACTCTTGTTATCGTTGATCTATGGGTCATTCTAGGTCAAGGCATTCTGTAAATGGAGAATCGGGGCATGTATATCATTCAGCTGCAGTAATTTCTCTCAGTCTCGTAAAGAATTTCCCAGTTCATCGTTAAATATGACGTATGTCCTTTTTGTATTTCTGTCTGGTGAGTTTTCCAGTCTATTTTTTTATTTGGAGGTTTGCTTTGTTTTTACTTTACTGAACTCCAGGAGTCTGGTGAGTGTGAAATGTAACATTTTGCTTTTCTTTGATTTTTTTTTTTCCCTTTTCTTTTTTGCATTCAAGGAAGAGAAGTTTGTATTTTGATTTTTACATAAGGTATCCCTTTTTATAATTTTACTCCTCCTTCTTATTCCTTGCCGGTTTGTCAAGCTTCGTGTCTGATCTCCCGTCCACGTAACCTCACTCTCTCGCCCATGTTGGTCCTGGCCTCCGCTCCTGAGACCCTGTCGTGATTTGATCTTAACCATGCTCGTTTGTCTTTTGTTCTGTGTGGAAATACCTATCCAAAGCCTAACAATGACCCCTTATGCCTGTTTTGTTTTTAACCTTATATATTGTGATCAATGCCATGAATGATCCAGCATGCTCCACAGCCTTAAACAATGAAGACGCATCCCCATGATCTGATGTGCTTTTCATACCTTTTGCCCTTTTTATTTTGATCTCAAAGCTTCAAAGAGAACCTGACACTGGGGGTGAACATGGGTGATTACTTGACCACCAATGGGAAAAGCCTGAAAACGATTTAGTACTTTTCACAAAAGTATCTTTCCTGACGGAGTTGATATAAGTGCCAAAGGCCAAATAATCATAAGACACCAAGGCATGAGACGGCTGGCACGCATCATGGTCTGGTTCTGCACAGGTTAGCTACAGTCAGCTTCCCCGAGGCTGCAATTGGCAAATTGCAATATCTGCGTAAATGACATTGGCCATGATCCACCTATAAGAGCCCCCGAAAGGCCTGGTGTGGAGGGGCTGTCATTACACTCGCGTTAGTGTGCAAATCCACGTCATTGGTTCGTGAAGTAACTGCCAGCCAATCCCCTGGCTGACAGTGCATGATTTATAGTTAGGTAAGCTGGCCATTGTGGGCAAAAGGGGAACTTCTGGGCAGTGTTTACTGCTACTCACACTACTCATCCGCATGTGGCCCTAGAGGCCCTACACTAAATATTACATAAATTTGTTCTTTAATTAGGAGACGTTGCACCAGCATGTTCTGCTAACCAGCTAGCTAACTGTGAACTTCTGTCTTACTACATTTTTATTTAGTTTACAAACCTCCCCATCTCCTGGGGGCCCAGGGCTGCCTGACACTCTCTCACGTAAACAGAAAGGTTGCAATTGGCTACGCTGTGTGAGGACTTTGCATTTTTAATGAGCAAAACCTGAGAGGTGACCTTTGTCACATAATCCCCCTATATGGACCACATAGTACCACTGTTCCTCAGCCCAACAGATACACTCCGGTCCAAAAATTGAAGAGCTTCGCTGGGAGGGTTGGAGTATCGTTCCTCAACACACAGGGGCCCCCCCCCCCCCCCCCCCCCGCCCCCCGGGGGCGGGCCCCCGCCCACGCAGGAGGGGGCCGCGGGGTGGACCCACCCCACAGCAGAGC
>JABFEA020000044.1:13801267-13813677 GCA_019775915.2 Cyphomyrus plagiostoma
CCCCTCCCTCCCTCCCTCTCTCTCTCTCTCTCTCTCTCTCTCTCTCACTCTCTCTCTTCCTGTCCTCCCAGACAGCCCGACGGCCACTCTCCTCTCGCTTCACTCCCTGCTTATCAGCCTGGATAGAGGCAAATTAGTGCCGACTCAGTTGCTGGGGAGGAGTGTGTGGCGTGCCTGTTCCTCGCACAATTTGCCGGTGCCACCCCATCTGGGCCAACATCTATCTGTGTGGGGCAGTGAGGGGTGTGGTCAGCCAGCCCGGCATCCTCAGAATTCTGAAATTGGACAAAAATCCCTGGAAAACTGGGCCTCCATCACGTTCGACTAACAGCTGCTTCTTTACAGTGCTCTTTCATGTCAGGGTGAGAGAAGACCCTTTTGGTGGTTATTTCTGCACTGAAGTTTATTGACTCCTGTCGTTAGGAACCTGCGACTCAGCCATGTCAGAGAGCGTGGTGAGGAAAATTCAGCCTTTCACGATCGGGACCAGGCTGTCTGTCCCCACCGCACCCAAATGCCCCGAGCTGATGGCCGCCTTCTTACCAAGCCGGGTGCTGGACACCTGTAAGGCAGGGACCCACACCGACCAGGTGTCCTTTGGCTCAGACTGTGCTCAGGTGCATGTCGCCCAGGTGGCTGAGGCAGAGAGTGTGCAGGGGGAGGTACCCATGGATGATGGCCTCAGCAGTGGAGTGCTACCACAAAGCAGTGCATCACGGTCCTTCAAGAAGATACACATCTCCGGGAGCACTAAACCCACTGGGGATGTGGACGTCCAGTCCAAGCACTGTCCTACAGCAGAGACCACCGGCCCTGAGGACAGCTACGAGGGAGTCTGCAGCCTCTTACCCAAGATCACCAAGTCCAGCTGTGAGAATAGATCAGATCCACCTTTTAAGGTACGGCCTATATCAATCATTAATATTTTTATTTAATGCCATATCTTATTGATATTATGCATGCATTATCAAAACGGACGTTACAATTAGCAGGTTTTTGTTGTTGCATAAAAGAAGTCTCATTTAAGTTGACTTTTTTTTTCAATTTGCAATAATGACAACTGCAAACTTTACTAAGCCCTGTACATGATTGCATTTTATTTAATCATGAGGGCTCTGCCTTTCCTTGTGCTTCCCACACACTCACACTGACCACAGAGATGAATGATATACAAAGGCAACATGATTTTGGATGGTGTAACGTGGTATTCCCTGAACACTGGCGTCCGGCTCGCCGAGTGATGTCTTATGGAAACAATGACTGGAAGCAGAAGGAAACAAGCTGAGGAAAAGGGTTTTGCTCGCTCCTGCCCAGCTCCCAGGTAGCACAGCTTTACGTGGCTGACGTCTGACGCGTCCGAACGGGCAACGCACATGGAGCCAATTAATTTGTTATTTCTTTTAAATGATCTCTAGTAAGAATGGCTAAACGTAAACAGGACGTTCTCCGGTGAGAGCCCGCCCTTTAATCACTTTCACATGAAGAGCAGCTCTGCCGCCGTTTCCTACTGACACGCTCCCGAAACATGCCGGCTGTGTTGTGGCAACCATCTGCTTGCACAGACACAGTACTGTGCAAAAGTCTTAGGCAGCCAAAGGAAATGACTGTTTAAAAGATCCTCACATTGGTGTAAAAATATGATTTTATGTCTCTCAAACAGATTAGCCATTTTAAAACTTCATTCTAGTATTTGCAGAAAGTATCCAATACACTTACATAATTTTACTAGTCCATGTTCAGATAATCAACATCTGACTGAGTCATTTGACCAAGTACATTAAATAATGAAGTGAGCCGGTGGAGAAATTTAACAAATACATGTAAAGGCTGTGATGTGAAGTGGTGTTCATCTCCCAACTTTTTGCAGAACAGAAGAAATTTTTGTTAATTTTTATTGTGTTACTGTTCATTTGCATGTGTTCTAATGGTAAATTGTTTTTTTTCCTGAACAAATATACACCTACTACCCATACAAAACATTTTCTTTGATTGTCTAACACCTTTTTTTAGTGTTGTGTATTGTTCAGAGTAAAAATTTATTTCTGCTGTTAACTTTCAAAGACGAAATTTTCTATAACTTCCATAACATGTAACCATATGGCTGACATAGTGAAATGGAAAAACAACAATACGATCAGCAACAACAACAATACGATCAGCAACAACAACAATACGATCAGCAACAACAACAACAGCAACAGGAACAACAACAATAACAACAGAAACAACAACACTAATAATAATAATAATAATAATAATATATTGCAAAAGCCAATCAAAAATGACATCAACTGAAAACAGTAATGATAATTTGTGTGACTGTGTAAAACTAATTTGATTAATTTGCTATATTTTTAGATACCATCCAATCTATGTGAAAAACGTACATAATTTTTATTAAGCATGTACTGAGAAGTAGTAGGACCCTGGAACAGCAATAGGCATGCGTTATGGATTTTGGGAATTACTACAGTCTTTAAATTGTCACCACGAAGGATGACATCATTTTTATATGTTGTTCTCTATGTATACTCATTGACTGTTGAGACTGCCAGGGCATTACATCAGGTTGGATGTCCTAGGGTTAATTCTTCACAAGCTATCCTGTTGCTCCCCAAAGCTACTAGAGTTAAACATTGTGTGCAGCTGTCTGCTCTGAAGAATAAGGCATTCTCAGAATGAAGCTGTGTAACATTATCTACAGTACTTTGGGTTCATGTCATGGAGGATTCTGATACAAGCATGTCATTTCCACCAGCACCAGACCTCACAGGAATGCCAACTTGCATTTTGTAGCATACATAGCAAAACTGAAATCTCCATGTCTAGATCAATATATACAATACATATAATTTTCTCTATAAAACAAATATTTATAATGCCTTGTTTAATATTGCAGGATCTTCTTAGGAAGAATGCCGATTCAGAGCCAGAGAAGAGTCAGAGTCCACCTGCCCGTGAATTACAATGTCTTGGCGGTAGAATAACATCCACTGATCAGGTATTCAATTACAATTTTCCTAAATAAACATTAACATAATTTCTTGAAATATTTATGGTAATTATTTATGCTATAGGTATCATTTTAAGCATTATTCTGTAGCCTGTTCTTCTAAAAAGTGAAATATAATCAACTGCTTTGGCAAGGTCAAACGTGTTACATTATATACAGATTTTGAAAGTTAAAATGCACAGGGAATATAGAATCCAATTCACTTTTGTTTTATTGTTGTTTGCATGTTTGCTAAAAAATGGGAGCAAAACTATTTGATAGCACCAGGTCTTTTTAGCTTTCATCTTGAAATAATAGTCCTAACCCTATCCCAAGTACTGACCATTTATTTTATGCAATTTAATATAATAAATCAGCCAGCAGATGGTGTAGTGGTTAAAGATGTTTAAGTTACTAGCTGCCAAGTACTTATTGTAAATGGGTAAATATCCAGCTATATAAATGAATAAAACTGTGAGTCCCTTTGCAGAAATGTGTTAGCTAAACAGTGAAGTAATAAAGTACTTTTTAAAAGTAATACTTACTGGAGAATATTATAGGGTATTAGCGGATCTTGGCATGCTATAATATAAAACTATTATTGCCACATGAGGTAATTTGTGTCTCATTGAAAGTTGATTTGGTATGACGTTTGCGATTGAATTTGTGTGTTTGTGTGTGTGTGTGTTTCAGGTCCCCACAAAGATCTGGAAATGCAATCAAAAAACTAAAAATGCCAAAAGTCCCGTATTTTGGATGATCGCTTAGGGTTAAGGTGGTCATGTTGGGATTACAGTTTTCCCCATAGAAATGAATGGAGAGTTACCACAAAGATTCAAACTTGTGGGAATGTGTGTGTGCGTGTGTGTGTGTGTGTGTGTGTGTGTGTGTGTGCCCGCATACCGAGCACTATGTATCGGCATTCCAATATTTGCTTACAGTAGGTAACAGGGTGGATTAAAAAAATCTGCCCCATCTGGTGACCCATTTGTTGGTCTAAATCCCTGCAATGCAGTTTGACCAGAAATCCCAGGAAATCACAATTATATCTTACACTATGAAGACATCTTATCGGTTATTGCCACAGCTTAAATGTATCCACTACTTGAATCACTTGACTTAGTTTATGTTGCTACACAATAAATGCATTGTTCATGTTTAGGAAATGACATTAGTGTCAAATGCAAAAACAGACTGTTTAAGAAAAACAAAATAATGCACATGTTTGGGCATAGTTCAGTTCATTACATTTTTGTCTTCATGATCCCACAAGAGATTCAAGACTCTATCTCAATTTCCCCTGAGGCAGAAATCTATATCGCGCTATGAATCATATGCAAAACAGCCTGAATTCAGTTGCAGATATGATAATGGTCTCTTGGAATTTAGGAAGTGATGTCATGCTTGTGAGTGCCAAGCCAGAAGGAACAATTATTTCATGTCTCGAACAGTCACACCAGAAAAATCAGGGGTTTAGTTTTCATACTATATTGGTGTTAAATTTGTTTTACTACCTATAAATTTAATATAACAAAAACATTTACAATATTAAAGTGTATTTTTTATTGTTGTTTCTGCTCAATGATACATGAGTCATACAGTGACATGAAATTATGTTTCTCTTGATCATAGTACAGTACAAAATAAATAAAATGTATTCTAGACTAATAAAACATAAGACAGTAAAATGTAGACTGGAGTAAGCCTGGTTTTATATTTTTATACACCAGCATGTATATATGTATGTATGTATGTATGTTATGTGTTAAAAAGTGCGTTCTGTGTATGTACTGAATACTCATAAATATAGCATAAGAGGCAGATAAGAGAGTGACGAGCTGGAAGTATTTTGCGTTAGTAGTACAGCGATTTGCAATCTTTGAAAAAGTAAAGCTTTTAGCGGAAAATCCCAGTTCAGGGTTTAAATGCTGTCCCTGCTGTGTGTGTGTGGAGCCTCCATGTTCTCCCCATGTTGCAAGGGTTTCCTATGGCTTCTCCAGTTTCCTCCTGTAATCAAAAGACGCGTATTTCGGGAAAATTGGCAGCTCCTGCTTCCCATGATTATGTGTGCATGTGTGAGCTCTGTAAGCGACAGGAACCTCATTCAGGGTATTCCCCTGTGCCTTGGGATAGACTTCAAACCCATGACCCTGTATGTGGTTGGAAGATAGATGGGTGTTTACTTATATAGCACTAATAAGGCCTATAATAATAATAATAAGGCCTGTTATACTAACGCATCAAACACTGTACAAGAAGAACAGTTAAGTATACATTTGTGGATATCTTCTAAGGAAGATTAGTATTTTTGTGAAGCAGCAACTGCACGTCTCTCTCCTCGATAGCATAAATGCGCTATTAATAACTTTAGCATCTTTAGATAGATTAGCCTTCTCTCCCTAGAAGGTTATAGTTGTAGGTCTGGCCTTTCCACCAGCTAAAAGGCACAGCAACTCTAGAGCTGGATGGCTGACCACAGTAGTAACTACGGATCCACGTTTTTCTGCTTATACTGATATTCTGATATCAAAGTTCTTTTTATTTTAAAATAATAATTGTATAAATAATACATAGTTATACTTAATATATTATTATGTTTTTTTGTTTGTTTGTTTATGAGGCATTTGCAGTTCAATCTCAATATCTTCCAACAAGGATATGGAAGTAGCTAATGCTTAAAATATCACACATTTTTTCTCCCACTGGCAACAGAGTTGCTTCATAGTGATAGCAGCTACTCGTGTATCACAAGCTGTATAGCGAGTACGCAAAACAGCCCAACCTATAGCAAATCATCCATTGACTTTTTCATATTACACGCGTTGTCTTGCACAATCACATGCAATTTGTTTAGTGGAATTTTCCGCTAAACGCTGCTTCCACCTCTCAGATCTTTGTTTTTACAAACATTACAAATCGCTGTGCTACTAGTTGCTGTTAAAAGCATAAAATACTTTCAGAATGTCACCCTTTTATTTGATGTTCTGACGCTCCCTGTACGACAAAGGGTATGCGCATGATGTCACAGCAGGCAGAGGTCACTGCGCTCACACCCTCTCGATGCGTTAGTGTTCAGCTTGAATGCTGCAAAATACACATCTAGAACGTAAAGGTGCTGTCGTGCGATTGATTGCACAAATCGATTTAACAAGACATTAGAGCTATCTTTTTATGGACTGTGGAAAACTAAATAAGTAAATATCAGATGTGGATCGGTCACAAATGGCCAATACCTGATCTGTCTGATAGGTGTGGATCGGTGCCAATACTGATCTGAATATCAAATCCGCCACTTCTGTTTCCAACCGAGAACGCTGACTTTTCAGTATTTACCATGCTCTCTTGGCATCTGAGTGCAGATGCACATGCTGTGCTTCTTTTGATTATACTGATATATGATAATCAATAGTATATACTTTTTGTGGCACACTTTTTCCGTGAATGACGAAGCTAAATTTAATGCAAAGAATGGAACATTCTGAGAAATGTTAGCATTTAATGTGTCCATATTAACATAGATAAAAGGGCATGATAATCTGATTATAAAATAAAGCAGCCAAATTGTGTTATGTTTATGCTAATGAATTCCAATCCCAGTGTGATTGTAGATTTCTTAAAGTTGGTGTTCAGATTATGTCAGTGTGGCTTGATAAAAAAAAAATTACAAGCAGACAGTAAAAGAATCATCATCCTCATATCAGAAAAGTCACTAAATAGGTAATACTCTAAACATAAGGCTATGCATAGTGCAGTACAGTGATACAGTGAAAGTATATGAAGGTACCTCACATCTATGTGTTTATGAATGTGATTATTTTGTCACTAAGCTCCTAGGAATCTGCCATCATCACTCAGGTTCCTGTGTGGCTGTGGTGGGCTCTGTGTTCCTGCTATTATGTGTTGCTCTAGCTTTATGTTTTTGGTTACTTGTTCTCCCCTTTGGTGCTTGATTGCCATGCCTTTTTAGGCCAATTCCCCTGCAGCCATTTGGCTCATGAGTTGCTTTAATACTCCCATTTTTAGCAGGACAGTTGGAAGACCCATGACCTGTGTCTGACACCAGCTCTCTGCCTGCAAAGCAGAGCACAGGCCGCACTAGAGCACCAGCACTCCTCTCTGTTCCCTCATCTATTCCAGGATGAAGCCCCTCCCACGATGACATAAGTCCTTAGTATGAGTTGGCAGTAGGCAGGCAACAAGCCACAGTCTTCCAGTCGGTTCCTTATCCACTTAGTTTAACAAGGACCTTAGTCAGCAACGACTTCATCAGAAGTCTATTTCTCATTTTCCCACACATACATGTGTTTTATTTAACTTTAGATCACTATTAAATATTTTTTAATATTTATTTTTCTTTTTTACATCAGAATGCCAGAGTTCCCAGAAAATGGGTCTTTGTATATTCTGTGCACCCGATTTTCATCAGAAATTAACAATATTGTCTGCAAATTCAAGCTGTAACTTTCTCATTACTGAATGTGAAGCCAAGTAAGTTATTACTGATCTTCCTCTGACCTTCTCTCCTGTCTTGTGTGACTGAAAATGTTGTGTAATAAAAATCAGGGTTTGAAACATTTCGATACATAATAACCACAGAAATAAATGTTTCAAATTTGTGACAGTGTCAAAGAAAAGAGCATTTCATGCTGAGATTTTGGAAAGCACAGGCCCGTCTTGTTCAGTTTCCTCACACATATCCTGTCCTATTTAACATTCGTCAGGCAGCTGCCAAGGCTATAGTGACATTTCCCACCTGCATTTTATGAATTCTTAAGAATTATTTCTGGTCATGAGTAGTTGTAAGACACAGAACAATATTTTATCATATCATGTATTTTTATTTTGTTGCCTTTTATTGCAGTTTTAGCTTTTCTCTGTCCAGGGCCTTGTTAATGTTCCAAACACATGTGAGTGAAACAGCCAATCAAAACATGGCAAAACAAAACAGGCAAATAAGTGGCTAGTCTGGAATCATGCATAACTTGGAATTCCATTTGTGGATTCTTTTTGTGCACTAATGTGAGCTCCGTGAGTTAATTACGGTTTAAAATTAAAAGAAATCATAAGAACATATATTATCATAAGTGCTGTTTGTCTGAAATACTGTCCACAGCTAGGCTATGTTGGAGCTGCGGAAATACAATGCTAGTAGAACAATTCCAGTATCTAAATGAACTTTAGTGCAGCCTGATTTTTTTCATTAATTTTTTCATTTCATTATTCAAAGCTAGACACGTTTGATAATGTTACCTGCACACATGCACTGTCGACTGGTTTAGAGGTATATTGACTAACAGCATCCTAATAATGTAGTGCTGCCCCCTGCTGAGCAATTATGAAAACCAACAGTGAAATAAAAAAGCAGTTATATTAGAATGTCTGTGTTTTGGCATGGCCTTGTAATCATTATCAGAGTTTTAATTATTGATGTACATGACGTAAGCCATGGGTTCCCAAACGTTTCAGCTTGCAATCCTCAAAATAACAGTGGCGTCATGTGTGAATAACATAATCTAAGAGACGCTCATTTACATACCAAAATAAACAAGTATTGATTATAGTCGCATATCTGCATTAATGCGCAGAAGAGATAGCTAGAGATATATAAATCCTACTCCTGATATGAAATGAAAATTCCGCATGATGTACTCTGACCTTTTAGCACACTACAAACTAGGGCTGCTTCATAATACTGTTCCCAACACAATGATCACAATTATTTTGTACAATATTGAAATCATGATTGCTTTTGTTGCAGAATTATAAAACTAATACTGCCCTTTTCACATCATAAGACCTGTCACTCATTATGAGTGTAGATTTTAAAGGATAAAAGTAATTGAAAATGCTACAATGAGCGCACAGAGCAAAGGAACATTATTACCAGAAAAAGCTCGCAAACCATCAATGCTAACCTTTTCCTTTAAAATTGCAGTTTCAGCTTACCTACTCAAAATTCACGGTTTGATACAAACCTTGAAAATAGTTTTGAAATTAGGCAATGCATTTGTTGATGCGTCTGAATAACAAAACCTCGTGCATGCTTATTTGCACATTGTCAAAATTAACTTAAATTTAAAATATAAAATCACAACAGTCATAATGAATTACATTTTTGTTCTCTAATACAAAGTATGATTGCATATCTGTACTGAATTCCCTGGGAAAAAATGTCTTAGATGCCAGAGGGAGACTAACGTGCAGAGGCGGGCTCTGTCTTGCTCTGGTCATACACATGCTCAGATGATTTCCTCTCAAATTGAGCATGTGGGTCTGTTTTCAGCAACATATTGAAGTTCGGTATAACAGTACTGACAGACAGTCTTTGGTCTTATCATGTACTCTCACCAGTGTGATGTCAATTTTTGAAACATATATTGAATTCACATATTGAATTGGCAAACAAATATCAATGTAATATTGAATTGGGAGGTCTCTGCTCAGCAGGCTAAGCCTTTGTCTCTGTGATCAGAAGGTTGCTAGTTTGAGCCCCAGCCTCAGCAGAATAGACCCATGTCTATGAGCCCGTCAGCAAGGCCCTTAACCCTCAGCTCCCTGGGTGCTGCACAGTGGCACCCCATTCACAGTGAACCCCAAGCTTGCTCTTACCTAAATTTAGGTAAGATGCAACAATATGCAACAATATTTTCCCCATGGGGATTAGTAAAGTATCTCTAGTGTACTCTAACTGACATTGTTGGTTCCACTGTATTTCAAAGGCAATTCCAGAAACTGGAACCTCAGTAATTCAATTCTTCATTTTTTCCTTTTTCCCTTTACCAGATACCTGAATTGAGGTTTTCAATGGTTCTCATAAAATAAATGAAGTGGAATGAACTGGAAGCGGCTCAGAATGTCTTTCAGCTGTGCAAAGTCTTATTTAACACCATTGTTCTTTTTGTATTAATATGGTGTTGCTGGTCTTACTCTGTAGTATTAAAGATTTTGTTTTATGTATTTTACTATTATAGAAATCATTATCCGGATGTAATAGGGGATTTAATGGGAATGTGTCTCAGTGGGCTAGACCTCTGTGCCTGTGATCCGGAAGTGACTGGTTCAAGTCCTGTGCTCAGAAAAATACTCACGTTTCCACTGGATCCTTATGCAAGGCGCTAGATAAATGGCTGATCCGGCCGTCATATCCCAGTGTATATGTCTCAAAAGGAGAGCAAGAACAGATATGCGAAAAGAAGTATTCTGATGCACTTGGCAAATAAGCATAATCTCATTCTTAGTATGGGAATCAAAAGTGAACTTATCTTGTAAACTGGGCCCAACTGCTTAATCCTCTAATGTTCTACCTTCCAACCTCTTAATGTGGTGGGATTTAAACCCATAACCCCAGAGGTTTGAAGCAACAGTGCCATCACTACTGTAATTTACCTTTCCTTGAATTTAACTTTGAATATAATTTTGCTGGTGATATGAAATGTAATAATACACATTTAGTATGTGTACCTTTTGTGTAGAAGGAAATACCAATTTTTGACTTTTTTTGTGTTGATCTTCGCACAGGGACTTTTGCTGAGAAGTCGATCTCCCACCAGACATCTCGTGAACTCTGTCTGCAGTAATACAGGAGCAGGCCTTATGGAGAATGATTGTTCCATCACTCAGCGTAACACCTTCTTCAACAGAGAGGTTCTGCAGGTATGGATAACCATTTTTCAGGGCATATACTTTTTTTTTTTGCATGGCAAATACAGTCAAAGGTTCATTTAGTTTTTAGTCAATTAGATTCAGAATGTTTGATTTTAAATAGAATGTGATAATATTATTAAACTTCATGATCAGTGTTGACACACTACAGCAATGAAATGTATCCTCTGCATTTAACCCATATGTGACATAGCAGGGGGCAGCTAATTCAGTGCCCGGGGAGTAGTGATTGGGGCCAGTACCTTGCTGGTCAGGGATTCGAACCAGCAATCTTTCAATTAGAATTAGAAGTATATATATGACATGCACAAGAGTAGCGTTCTGTGATTTAGAAATACATGAATAGTCACTACTGAACAGTTTACATATAGCATACATGTATTGGTTTTTGTTATTGCATTTTATAAATAATTCCTTTAGTCCGTATACTAAATAGTATATGTATTTGAAAATCTGTGAAGCCTCACGAATGCTTTAGAACTCTGTAATTGAGCAGTAAAGCTGAACTTGTAATGAAAGATTAGTATTAATTTTCTGCATGTAGCTGGCAGAACCTCCACGGCTGTTACACTGTTTTCTTGGCAGTCAGAAATAATTGTTTGCAGTTGTGAGGGGATGAGCAGGATGAGGCCTAACCTCAGAGTTTAGGGTGAAGCAGAGCAGGCCGGCAGGCCCTTGGTAATGAGTCGTTATGCTTCACATGCACCTTGGAGTGTCTGACACCATGAAGTGGGGAGCCAATCTGGGAGAGATGGTGATGGATGTGAGACTCACTCAAGAATAACAGTAATGTGGGGAAACAGGCCTGTGTCCCTTTGACCCTGGGGAACACAGCGGTGTTTTTGTCAGTGCTGGCATTCTAACGGGCTTGGGGTGTGGGTGGTAAGGGGAACAGCTACAAGAGGAACAATTATTCGGAGATGAGATCATTGTTTGGCTCTGTTGCTTCATGCCTTTCGCCTGTGGAAATCAGCCTTAGCAGTAGAAAGCTAGCGCTGTTTTGTGGTGGTGCTGACGCTGAGAGATAGCACAAGGTCCTTTCTCACTGTGTTTAGGATGGATAGTCGCAAGCTCCAATGGGTGCTGTTCATCTCCCTTCTGTGAGGGAATTATATAGGAACAAATACTTATCGGCAGTAAGGGTTATAGCAAAAGGCTATATACCTACCAGCTAACAGGAAACATTTGCAGAACCTTAGCTAACATTATGTGAAAGTCTTCTCAAAGTTAGCAGAGAAGGTTCTTACTGTCACGTCAATGGAACAAAGGTTCTGTCTATGTCAGCATGATGATTACTATCTGAAATTGTATTTAATTCAATTAATGCTGATAAAATAGTTTTATAATAAAATCCTATCTCATAAATGTCCTGTATTTGTATGCTGTGAACACACCATCCAGCCAGTGAGCCCATAACCATTAAGTAAGGGATAATGTACAGGCAGCCGGTAGTTATCGCGAAATAAGCCCCGACAGTGTGATCAGGACCCGACACAAAGCGGAGGGTCCTGATCACACTGAAGGGGCTTATTTCGCGATAACTACCGGATGCCTGTACATTATCCTGCTTATTACACGGCTACTTGCCACATAAGGAAAAAAACTGGACATGAACATGAATTTGAAACATTTTATTGCCATATTTGTTTTAAATTAACATTTTTATCCTTCCGCAAAATGATATAGTACTACTTCACTAACATTAAAACGTAAGACAATTTATAACATTTACATATGAATATATAATAACGCATGT
>JABFEA020000044.1:13820459-13851246 GCA_019775915.2 Cyphomyrus plagiostoma
TTGTTCCCTGCCTCGTGCCCGTTGCTTCCGGGATAGGCTCCGGACCCCCCGCGACCCAGTAGGATAAACGGTTTGGATAATGGATGGATGGAGTTACAGACTTGGGCTAATAGCAAAGGGGAATATTGGACCTTTTACTTTTTACTTCTTTAGCATGCTTTGGAATCTGGATCTTGTACTTTTCTTTACTTTCCATCTGTCGCCGAGAGTATTTTGAATCACAACGGCACCGATAAAAATGTACATTCCCAATTCATTCAACTAGAGGCCTATAAAAGCATCAGTTTTATTTTCATCAGCAGGAAGAGCAGCAAACCCTGGCAGACACCTGCAGGGAAAACACTGACAAAATCCAGCTGACTAGAAGAATCCTGGATCTGGAACAGGTGAGTGTTATAAAAAAAGAAGGAACAGGAATGGTTTCATCGTCTTCCGAGTCCCAGCTGCCGTATTCGCTTCTTGTCATGTAAACTGAGTGAGTGCAACTCTGATCCAGTAGTGACCTCCATGCGTTCCTCACAAATTATTTTGATTTCTGAAAGGATTGAACTTTTCAGTTTGTGAACTGGAAACAAGCATGTATATATAATCTGGTATCAGTTTTTCCATTTGTCTTCACTTCGTGAAAGCAGCTATTAAGAGGTACTTTCAATTGAAATGTGCTAGAATATATTAATGTAACGAAAGATAAAATGACATTGCACAGTAAAATAGTACAATAATAATTACATTATTAAAAGTAATAATGGACGCTTATAGTATTATTTTCCAGGCCAGGTAAGGGAGGCATGATATTGATATTTTTGGTATTCTTGGGATTAGGATGAAAAGACTGATCTGGCACCAAAACTGGAGAAATATTGGAGAACTGAGAGCAAGAACATCACTGCCAGCAGGAGGGATGTCAGTGAGATGTAAGCACCATGAAGCCATGTAGCCTCCTGGTTAGGGAGCCGTGAAATCGCATGAGGGGCTGAGGCTTTGGAACTTGAGTTCCTTTAATGTAATACTGAGCATCTGTAGATTTATTAGGATTAAAGTGGTACTAAGGAATCCCTTATGAGCCTGTGACAAGCCGATTTTGCACGGAAACACCAAAATTTATTTTGGACACTTCATTAAGTGTTGCAATAAATTTAACTTTATTTTTTCTTATTTTGACATCCTGTCATGATCTCTTGGATTCATGATGGAGAAACTGATCATAAGAAGCAGAGGAATTCAAAGTAAATACCAGCTATGAAGCGCTGACTGTTCTCAGAATGTCCTTTCTGATGGTGTCTTTGTTGCAGGTTCTTTGAGATCCAGTCTCGTCTGAAGGATTACCATGAAAGTCTTCAGCTAGCCTTGGAAGTGTCCTCATTTTACCAACTAGCAGATAACATCATTAATGCTATTACCAATAAGGTACTTTTTGTAAATTTTAAAGGTAGATTTTGTTGAAACAGGCCACGTTTGCCTTTAGGTTGTATCACATCATTTTTCATTGCTCTGTTGGGGCAATGTCTGCTTTTCTTACTCCTTGTTGTTGGTGGTTTGTCTCAGAGCAAAAGCATTTCTGTGACCAATGACCATGGAAGCAGTGGAGATAAAGAAATTAGAGACATAGCCAGTCAAATCACGGTGAGTTCTGCAAAGGCTGTGTACAAGTAAAGTGCCATTATCATCATGTTACCTGTATCTGCCGAGTCACTGTTCGACAAACCGAAATGGGTGTGGCGTTAACAGGAAAAAGGGATATATACTATGCATATATACATAGTTCTAGTGAAATGTCTGGAGACACCTACTGAAACAAATAAAATCATCGCTGTGAAAATCAAAATAATGACCCTAAGCACACCTCAGAGTTATGAAGTATAATCTTGTCAAGGAACGACATGCCAAATGATCTGGGATGGATCTTTGGACAGAAGGGTAAAAGCAAGGTAGGCAACTTGTGCCCAGAACTTGTGGAAACTCCTTCAGAACTGTTGGAGAAGCGTTCCAGGTGGTGACATCTGGGAGCCTGTTGAAAGAATGCTGCCATCAAAGCAAAGGGGAGCTGTTTGAGGAGTATAAAATTTTAGAAAATGTTAAGACGTTGAACCTCTCTTGGTCATTGCAGTGTTTGATATGTATTACTTCATTCACAGGAGACCTTTTATTATACATTGAATGCTAAAACAGAGACAAAGCTATAAAAGCTGGTGTGTCCGGGTTTTCCACTGTCACTCTCTGTATAAATGCATCTTATTTTTATTAATCGGATGCAAATGCTAATCAGCTGGAGCCAACATGCATGTAAAAGGTCATCCAGCAGGGTCCAAAATAATTACATCCAGGAAAGAAAACTGACTTTTCTACTCAGCAATAAAATGTTCCGCAAATATATTATGCAATTATTTTCCATCTTAAAAATATAATTGTTGCAGTCTCATGAAGTCCTTCTAAACACATTAATTTCCTCCCCCCCCAGATGCTGGATGTGTTTGTTTCCCGCTTGTCCAGCTTCCATCCTACCCTGGCAGCCAGGCTGACCCACAAGCAGGGCGAGGTGGAGGGCATCTGGAGCCTCCTCCACAGCCTCCTCAGGTAGGGTGGCGTCTCTCTCAATGTGGTCTCCCTGCTTGTGGTCTCCCTGGAGCAGAGATGCACCAGCAAGCACACCGGGCCTCAGTATCTGAGACTTTAATCTGTACTTTAATCTGTAATCTCTGTGAGAGGAAACATTGTTGCTTATGTTGTTTCCATGTATTGTTGTCTGTGTTGTCGAGATGACAAATAGCAGCAGTCTGGGGAGGTACATATGGGACCAGAGACAGAATCAAGTTCATCTCTGGCATTTCTGCTTCTCCTTCCTCAAGCACTCTGGTTTTAAAGGGTGTGTATCTGTTGTGAGGGATTTCATTTTAAAAAAAAAGCTCACCTTGATCGGGGTGGCATGGTAGTGCAGTGGTTAGGACTGTTACCTCACACCTCTGGGACTAGGGTTTGAATCTCTGCCTGGGTTTCATGTGTGGAGTTTGCATGTTCTTCCCATGTCGCTGTTGGGTTTCCCCCCATAGTCTAAACCCATGCTGAGTTTAATTGGAGTTACTAAATTGTGTGAGTGTACCCTGCTATGGACTGGCCCCCTTGTGCTGGGTTGTTCACCACATCATCTTCTGGGATAGGCTCTGGACCCCCCCCACAATCTGAAAGGGTTAGTCATTTTGAAAATGGATGGATGGACATCTTGCTATACAGAATGGATCGATTTACAATTTTTGTCTTCGACACACGGCAAGACGCAAGAAGCATGTCGACTACAGATCTTAAACCAATTTGTTTAATTTAACTCAGATTTATTCACAAAATGGCATGAAGGTGAGCTCAAAAGCACATCTTATTTTTATTTAAAAAGGCAACTATATGTAATAGGACCACTAGTAGTATGGAGGTATCAAGGTTTGCAATGTTTTGCAAAGTTCATGTTAAATGGATATTAGTTTGAAGGAGCTTTATATTCCCTTTATGACCTTTAGTTCATGAAGAGAAAACTTAATTCTAGAGGGAAATATCCATAAAGTCTCTGCACAAACAACCAAAGAAGTTTAGGAAGAGTTAGATTCAGAGAGAACAATTGCCCCCATTCCCCCCCACCAGGGTCTGCAGTCTGGCTTGGCTTTTTCATCGTAGCACGATTTCTCTGGTTTATGACCTTCTAATGGGAGATCAGAAAGCTTGTTTTGGAGGGCAGATGTGATTCTGTCCGCTGGTCCCGAGCCAAAGGCCGGCCTGACGCGGTCTGGAGGCTCCGCACAGAGCTTTGCATAGAGATGTGTTTTTTATTGTACATAAAGAAACTATCAAACTGGACACTGTTTCCATTCGCCACACCATTTTTTTATACATTTGCCTCTTTGACTTTCTTTCACACATTAACACATTTAAGAAAGGCATCCCTTAAGAGTAAAATCAAGATTATGTTTATCACCACTGAATATTTCAGTATTATCATTACTGATGACACTATAAAAAACATCTTCTCAGTATTAAGTCGTTACTTTTAACCGTATTTATGTTAAATGCTGGATTTCCTTATTTTTGGAAAGCGTAACGTAATTATGGGCAGGCACATAAACAGGTAGTGAAACTATGGATTAGAATTCCACCCCACCCCACCCTGAAAGTTGGAGACCTGTTGGTAGGGTTGCTGGATACCCCATGAAATTCATTTCTAGCTGCAGCCCTGATGTGAGTGGCACAGTCACTCAGTGGGTAGCCTCCAGGTTTGGGGGGGAGTTGGCATGATCTTCCCGTGTCGTGTGAATTATCTCTGGGTTCTCCGGTTTCATCCTGAAGTTGAAAGATATGCAATTAGGCTAATTGGGGTACCAAAATTGCCATAATTTTGTGTGGATGTTCCCTGTGGTGGACTGGCATCCCACCCAGGATAATCCCCAGCCATCTCCCTGCTGCCTGCAACTGACTGCAGGTCCCCCTGTAACCCTGACCAGGATAAGGCGTTAGAAAATGGATACATGGATCGATGGATAAATTAATTGTTATTGTAGTTTGGTGCTCAGAAACCTGTTTTTTTCTCTGTATTGAATCTGATGGTGATTATCCATCCATCCATTTTCCAACCTGCTTATCCTACTGGGTCGCGGGGGGTCCGGAGCCTATGGTGATTATCTTCAGTTGTATATGTAGAGTAGTGTGGCTATAGGATTTCATAAATGGTGTCTATTTCATCCCTTCCAAACATTTATTCAGTGCACGTTTGCTGGAGGTTCTGAACCTGTCCCAGACAGCATAGGGCACAGGGGGGCACTCTGGATGTTAAATATCCAGCTGAATATCGTCATAGCCCATTCCACTTTTTTGACACACATGACGTATGTGATTTTACTTTTTATGTGTTACTCACTGGTCTTGGCAATTTTGTCTCAAGCAGGAAGGAAGTTTTGGATCCTCTCTCCAACGCCCCTGCTGTGACCAGAGAAGATGCTGGTCTACTGAGCATGTCCAGCGAGCCGCAGGGTGGCATGGAGAATGAGGCCCTCAGGATCTTGGGAAAGGAAGACAAAGAAGAACAGAACCGACTTAAAGGACATGTGGTGAGGAGCTCCTTGCTGCTCAGGGACATGAGCCATTATGTTTTACAGCCTCAGGGTCACCAGTCCCATTTAGCACCGGTGTAAATATGAAACATTGTTTATTACAGGAAGGTGCAGTAATGTTTAAGTACTTCTCATATTAGCCTTTATTTTTAGTCTACTGATTAAATGAGGTACATACTAATTAATAAATGCAGGTAACCAGGCCTGGCAATGAAGCTCACCCACTGGCCTCAGGCAAGCCATTTAGACCAGTGTTTCCCAATCTGGTCCTCGGGGACCCACACACAGAATACGGTTTTGTGGTAGGGAGTGAAAATGTGGGCAGTCTGGCACGGAGCTCGGAGGGAGCAAAAACGTGGACCGGCTGTGGGTCCCCGAGGACCAGATTGGGAAACACTGATTTAGGCAAAGTATGTGTACAGAAGACTGAACACTAGCCTGCTGGCTAGTAAAATAATTGCATGCCAGACTACATTCTTCACTACACTAACCCAAGTGACTAGAAGCAAAAATTAAGTTCCATCCCTGCAGGTAGCGCAGTCTGCTGTAGTGAGACAACCTTCCTGGGGGGTTAAAAATGAATGGCCTCAAATGGCAGAGACAATAAACGGAGCACTATTGCTCTACCTCCTGCAGTTGCTGAATATGAAGCCACTAATTTGCAATGGCTTCTTCTACTTAAAGAATGTGTAGTTTAAATGTTTTAAAGGTTGTATTTATATGGGCTTGAAATTCCATGTTTCCATGGAAACAGTATGCCGTGATTGTACACTATGCAAAAATAGTATGCCAGAACAAATACCCTTTACCTTTATATTCAGAATGTAATAGCTTTAATACTCCTGTGTCTTTAAATGGCAGCATGGTTAGTATGACATTTGGAAGCAATAATAGTAACAAGAAGAGTCGGTCTGGTTTTTTAATATATTACAATCTGTAAAGGGCATTTGTGTCACTGGTAATTGAAAGCTCTGTATTGAATTTGAATGCTAGGTTTCTTGGATACATGGACATTTCCCAGGTTTGATGAGCAGTGTTTCTATTTTTATGATGGTGAAGTTTCCTTGGTTGAATACCTTCAACTGTGTGTCAGACATGTGCCAGAAAAAGAAGAAATGGTCTCTATTAGTTGCTAATACAAACAGGAACCCTCCGAGTGGAGTGAAGAAGCCTGTAAGAATCTACTAGGAGAGGGTGGGATGAGACCAGAGACTGCAGCACCGTGCATAAGACTGCAGACCTAGACTAACCAAAAGTGAACTTTCTGCAGAGAAATTGCAGAGTGCCTACAATATGGAGAACTTAGAAGGTGTTTGTTGGGTAAATAGTTGTCTGGTCATACCCCCACTAATTGGCAGTCTGTAGTGGCCATCTGATTTGAACAGCATCAACCTGCTACTGCAGAGCAGCATGGGCACAGCTGTCAGTCAAATAAGTAATGATTATCCCCACCTGAGGACGGCTGTTTAAGTCCTGTGCCCCTCCTTTGTCTGAGTCTTGAGCCAGAGGCAGCGGTTTACTTCAGTGATCCTTGCTGTGCTTCTGACCTTACAGCTCCTGTTTTGTTGGGTTTCTGTAATTATACCTATTCGGCAGATGCTTTTGTCCAAAGAAACTAGGGTCTAAGGACCTTGCTCAGGAGCCCAATGATGAAATCACTCTGCCAACCACAGGTTTTGAACTGGGAATCCTCCCATCACAGGCCCAGTGTCGTAGCGTGCTCAGCCTCAGCTGCTTACCCAAACTGTCATTCTGACTGCTTTCCTCTCATTGCACTTGAGTGTGGACCCAGTGACCATGCAGCATAAACAGAGAGGGACTGTCCCCTCAGCTGTGACCCTTGGTTGCTTAGGGTTCCATCATTATTTTACTATATTGATGGCTATTACAAACTGCACTAATGAACATGTTCTTATTTTTCATAAGTTTTCTACAATCAGATTTACTCTTACCATGTTTCTTTAAGCTATAACCAGTGATGCTATTCACGACCCATTTGCCTAATTACATATTTTATAGCATGATCAAATTTCTATCAGTCTTTCTGATTATTTAACCTGTAGCAATATGAGTGCTAAATGATATACAGTAGAAACAACAAGGACTGTACGAGTTTAATAGTTCTAGCCATTGTAGCGTGATATAAGTCTCCCCATGCGCTGATTACCAAAGGTGACACAAGGAGCACAGCTGCGCTTCAGGTATTGCTCTCTCCTTATTGGCCACTTTCACGGCCCACAGCAAGTATCCCATAACAATGGCCACTTGTCTAGCGCTCCCTGGCAGCAGCTGACTGTGGGTGTTGCGGTTATTTATGTTGTATCTCTGGGAGCCCTTGTTATTGGACTTTATGGAGAGTTTTATACAAGGCCGAACAAAAGCCTGGAGTCAGAGATACCTCTCGGTGCCAGCTACAGCCTCCAGTCAACTAGCAAAACAAATTTGTCTCAGTTTCACAATGCTTAACCTCCCCCTGGGGAGCTCAGACGAGACTACAATGCACCGAGTAGCTGGAGGTGTCGGGCTCAGCTGCAGTAAACCTGCAGATAACAGAAAAGCATGACAGGATGCCTTGCCCAGGTTCAGGCCTGACTCAGTTACAGGTGGGAGGTTTTTTTACGGGTGGCGGGCTGCCAGAGTGGCATCCGGCCGGCTAGGCGCTGGTGGCGACGGTGAGGCCTGATACCCATCCGTTGTTTCCTGCTAACAGCCCCCAGATGCTCGAGCTGCGCAGCAGCTGGGTATGCTGACGCCGATCGCTCATGGCTGCCAACATCCCACCACATGATGCTGGGAATCGAGGGATGAGGCCCCTAGTGAGTGAAGGAAGTGTTGACTTTCAGACAGTCTGTTTTTTTCCCCCTGGTGATATTGTATTTTAAATTACCAAACACACTAAATAAGTATTGTTCTAACAATGAAAGTCATACTAAGATTGAGTTGAATACCAAGTCAAAGTGAAAATTGTGCTGAAAATGTATAGCCTTCGTTAAAATGTTTGTTTACTGTTCCATTGTGGAACACTCAGAATGCGTATCTTCATTATTTTCTTTTAAGTGTATAACTAGTCACAGTATCGCGTTGGCTCTTTTGGCTATAGTGTGTTTCTCTGATATTGCAGAAGAGATAGAGTTGGACATCTTTGCAGTCCTGGATTTCTTATCCTTTAAATGACAATGACAAGCAGTCACAGCATGTTCCAGAGTCTGTAGCATCAAGTTCTTATGTAGGTCCTTTTCCTCGCTAATGGCTGGGAGAGGCCAGTTTTGGATGGTTCGGGAGAATTTGTGTCAGACCAAACTAAAGTCATGTGTGTCTGGTTAGTTTTCATATGGCCTTCAGTAACGTGGTCCTGATCTCCCTTTGGTCCAACCTCGCGGTGGAGGTTCTACATCATTGCAACAATGGGGGCCAAACAGGGGCCAGTTTGTCTGTTGGAGGGACCAGATGAATTTAACCTTACTGTGCTCAAAATAGTAATTACACTAGATTGCCAGCATTAGGAAGCAAAAGACAATTTTAAAAACCAAGTTACATTTTACAGTTTTTGCAAATATGTAACACAATTATTTCTTCTTTTGACTGTCATGCCTTCACAAGCTTGATCATTTTTTTCATGACATTTGCTTTTCACCAGCTGAAGTGACCACCCTGTGCACTCGCGTTAAGAGTCCATCAAGGAATTGTGCTTACATTTGTGTTTTGCCTGTTCCCAGTGCACAAAACTTTAGCCCACATACATAGATGTTAATAATAAAAATAATAATGATAATAAAAAGAAGAAGAAGACGAATAATACATGTTTTCCAGACACAAGTAGCATACGCATTTAACGGGCCCATGGGGGGCCATGCACATTGTCATGAGAGCACTGCCCCCCGCACCCTTGTCACTGTACTGACTTTTCACTCACAAATCGTCTCGAGCTCCAGTCACCAGCGTGGGATGGCCAATCCCACCTCATGTTGTCAGATCAGACAGCTGCAGGTGTTTCCTGGTTTATATGTAGCCAAAGCATTTAGCTGGATTAATTCCTCACTGGAGAATTTGTGGCCAATCCAGTGAATAATTCAACTGCATATTTGTTTCAATCATACTTTTTCCTTTGACCGAGATGTTACCTTTGTTACCTTTTGATGACAGTCCCAAACTCTTTGCATGCGCATAACTTTCCTCTCATTTGAATTTTGTAACACTCTTAGTATTTGCCCCAAGATTATTCTCTGCTCCCTGTTGTCTGCAGTGAATCCCTGCTTTTCACTCTATAGGCTTAATTGATGAGGAAAGACAGCCACTACATGCAGACTGTCTGCTCATGTCAGTGTTGAATGTCTTGTAAACCTGTAAGCACTGCAGTGCAGGGTCAGCAGTATCAGTTTGTGACAAATTACGGGGGCTTTTGGAGGATAAATTACACTGTAAATGCCTATCCATCACAGTAAAATTTTAATGATAGAGATTTAATGCTTCATTTTGAAATGAGGTATAACTTACTGGCTGGTTGGAGCTCAGGGGCGTCGGTATGTCTGCCCCAGTTCTGAAAAAAACATTTGCATGCATGTCATCTCAATGCAGAGATTCTGACTGAGTAGGTAACATAAATATTCAGTGCTCAAAAGAATATGAGCAGTGTATGGTAATGTTGGCTTTTAATTTGGGCATATAGCAGTAAAGCTCTGCTTTGGAATAAATTCCCAGGCCTTAACAAAACTCCAGGATATGTAAACAAAGTGTGCAGCTGCCGGGACTCTGTATGTATGTGCAGATTTCCAGATTTCATCTGGGAGACTTAACGGAAGACCAAGGCTACTTTTTAGGTGTGAATATGAACTAGCCTTCGTGATAAGACAAATGTTCTTCTTGACAGAGCATAATAGACCCCGGGGGTGCTTGGAAGTCAGCGAATGACCAGGGTGCAGGGCAGTTTTCAGAAAGCTCTGCCACATCCACAGGAAATTCGAACAGTAATATAGATGATGTCATGGGAAGAAGCCAGAGAGAGCCGGAAAGGTAAGGCTCCGCTTAGTTATTTTCCCAGAACAGAAGAAAAATGAGCCATGTAACATGCAACATTAAGTCATTTGTATTCGCTTTGCAGGGAAAAACAGATGAGCAGTCCCAAGCTGTTCCTCCCAGGAGGCACAACATCCACAGCCAAGGTGATGCTTGATTCTTTTATTACATCAACACTTATTAGGCCTGTTTCTGTTCTTGAGGTTTGGTTAAGTAGCCTGAGGTTGTCGCTGTCCCAGTCAGTTGAGCGATATTAATAATGACAGCACGGGATATCTCTGAGATGATGTAATGTCAGCAAGGACAGTGGGGGCCTCTCCCCTAATCACAGGAGTATGTAGAAACATGTGTGCCTGTAGTCAGACTTAAACGAATTTTTCTTTTCGTAGACTGTGCGCCAGTAGCAGAGTTTGGGGTTTATGAATAAATATCCCACTTTTTCAAAGAGCAGAACCTTTTCCTGTTCCACCCACGTGCCTTTTCAAAGTTAAAGATATTTTATTGTCAATTCACATTATATGTGCTAGATATTCAGGAGAACCGAAATGCCGTTTCTCGCTCACTGGTGTGCGTCCCAGACATTCTATACTAAAAGAAAAAAACACTTTTATGTCTCGTCCCGATGACTAATACAGAGTCTGATTGGTCGAAGGGCCAGGTAGCCATGGTTCCTACATCCCAAATGTTGATAACTGAGAGCCGTCAAAGGCTTGTCTAGCTTTTTGGATGAGGTTATACTGTCAAGCAGGGGTAGAACTGAGATGCTCAACAAAGCAATGCAGCTTTCTGAGCAGATTAGGCTGTTTGGCTATATGCCTGTGGTTGTGCACAAGAAAACTGAAACATGTCTGAAGATATTTTTAGGATATTGAGGCTGTTCAGTGTTATCTTGAGGTTACTGCTAAACTGTAGGTTCACTGCCCCTAATTTGATGAATATGATGCTGCGTTCCTTCAGGAAGGGCAGCGTGAAGGACAAGAGCAGCACCCAGAAAGTACTAGGATAGAAGAGTTCTTTGTTCAGTTGGAGCTGTTGTGGGAGGAGTTACAGAAGAACCGGGAAGGCCTGGTGGGATACCAGGATTTGGAGAAGCTCGACCAAAAGGTACAGATTTAGGCAGAAGACATGCACCTGCGCTGGCCTGCTCATGGTTCCGTACAAGCCACATCCATCCATGTCCGAACCACTCATCCTAGCTAACGGGGAACATTCCCAGAACCTTAGCCAATATTATGTGAAGGTCTTCTCAACGTTGGCAGACAATGTTCTTATTGTAATGCTAATGGAACACTATTTCGACATTTTAACAAAAGGCCTGTTAATGTTGAAAAATATTGATTCATAATAAACTATTATTTTATAAAAGCACTTCATGTGGACAAGCAATTCAGCCTTGAACCCTTTGATAACCCCTCGATAACCTTTGAGGTTTAAACCATAGTGTTACTTGCTGCCCTACCATGACCTTCATTTGTTTTAATATAATTATTATTAGTGTAATAGTATCTGTAGTGGTGGGATAATGTTCAAGAAAAGTGGATACTTTGAAAGTTTTTATACCCCAGTCATAACGTTCGGTAAATGTTGCTAGAATGAAAAATAGTTAGGGGGTCAGTGCTCCACTAGGGACAGGATGTGAGTTTATCATGGGGGCATGCAGATAGAGATAGCAGTTAGCCTAATCGCATGTGTTTGGACTGTGGCAGGAAACCTGCATGACACAGGGAGAACATGCAAACATGCAAAACACCCAGCATAGGTGCGATTTGCGCCACAAACCCTGGGAAGTGTGTAGCAACAAATACTACCCACTGCGCCACTGTAACATCATGAGGGTCACAATTAAACATTTAAAAGCAAAAAAAAATGGTGCTGTTCTTTATCGTAGTCTATAAACCAATGCAAAAATTTAATGGATTCTGTTACTATATAGTATAATGTAGTAATCAGTTGGAAACTACGCTTGCCCACTCACCTGAGGTGAGTCATTTAGCCAAAGGTCAAGTACAAAGAACTGAACACTAGCCTCCTGACTGGTAAAAAAGATGCATGCTGTACTGCATTTCTTAGTAAATTAGCCCTGTGGGCTAGTAGTAAAAATTCTTCAGTTCTACCATCGTATGTAATTCTTCCATTTACCTATTTGCCTATCATGCAGTTTTACTGGATGGCACTGGATTTATGGATAGATATAATGATCTTCCTGTATTATACATATGTCAGAATATAAACAAACTCCTTCTCATTTTGCTTGCTCACCACCAATGTACAGGTCATGGAAGCTTTGAAAGACCTGAATGACCTGGGTTGCTGCTTGCAGTCAGTGGGCACTGGTTCAGTTCCCAGGGATCCTGTGAGTGGGACCAAACAGGAGAAACACACATTTGAGGGGGAGATGAACCAGCCACAGAGTGAAGGACACTTGTACATGCAGCAGCTGTGGACACGGTTGCTGACAGAGGATGAGAAGTGAGTACTCTTGGAGTTGTCTTGGAGTGAGTACTCTTGGAGTTGTCTTGGAGTGAGGATCTTAGATTGAGTACTCTTGGACATATAGGGATGCGATTAAATGACAGATGATAAACTCTCAAATTTTGGAAGATGGAATTTATCATACTGTATATTGCTGCACATTTCAGGTACCACAGCACACTGAGAAGTCTGAAGCAGCGGAACCTTGATCCAGATCATTCAGATAGGCAGATGGCCCTGGCGGAGAGCCAGGGTTTTCTTGACAGTGGCCATGGCAAAGCTGAGCAGGTAGGCTCCAAATTACCCCAGTGCACCAGTTACAAGCAATGCTGCAGGTCTTAATGACCCAGTGAACTCCACATGTAATCTCACTATAGCCTGTGTGGTACAGAGGTTTTAATACAGCCAGTGATATATTTCACAATAAAGCAGAAGTGTTGCTGGAGAAATGGCTTAACATTTTGTAAAATTTCTAAATACTGCTTAATATTGCTGAATTATGTTTCCCCTGTGACATGTTCTGCAGTTGTAATATTTGTATTTTCTAGTATGATTTACCAGTCTTGGTTTCCAGTGAGATGAGCTCGTGTCCTATTACTGGTGGTAGTAGAAAGTCTGGGGTTTGCTGGAATATAATTAGCATGAATGACATTCAAAGGTCCGGTTTGTAATGTGTTTCTGTCATGTCTTCTGCTGCGATTTGGGTTTGGCAGCACCATTGTTCTGTCTGGAGAAGAGTGGTCCTTTTAGGAACAGTGTTTCGCCCGCACTGCAAATGTTTTGGCAAGTTGGAGAAATGTTTAGCGATGGCAATTCAGGGCATTGAGGAGCTGTTTATTCAGGTAGACTAAGGAAGCTCACAGCAGTAATACAATCTGATGGATATAGCCAATGGCAGTGTTTACCACCACTCAAACCACACATTTGCGTGTGGCCCCCTGTTGGCAATAGACAGCTGAGGGTGTTACATTTACATTACATTTATTTATCCAAAGCAACATACAATTGAGAAAGTAATTTAACAGGACCTTCCAGAAAGATACAGCATGAAGCGGCAAGGAGCAGTACAGTGTCCATTTTGTTGATGTAAACTAAAACGAAAAATCAACGACATCTTTTCTGTGACGAAAATGGAACAAAAATTGCTTGTGTCCCGTCCCGTTTGTAGGGTTCCGTACCCCCAATATCGATCCCCCGTGGTCTAGGGTTGCCCAGTGTCACGCATCTGTCGTGACACTCATGCCTTATGACTCTCAGGCAGGAAATCTTAGAGCAAATCGCCATTATTCCAATATAAACCTAAAATTAGATATATCAAAAGCATTGGTGTAGTTTGCAAATTCTACAGACTATTTACAAGGTAATAAAATTAATCAAAAATAAAATTTACTTTTTTTTGGTTGGTTTGTTTGTTTGCTTGTTTATATTATGAATGAAACTGTGTTAATGTGCAAATGTTTTGCTTGAGTCAAAATTTTGTTTTATTTATATTCAGTATTAATGATAAAGTTCATATAAAGTGATTTATATTAAGAAATGTCTTGCATTACAACAGTTAAATCTATGTCCTTAAAGACTCTGTTCAAACCTAATGGCCTGCTATAATGACAGCTTTCCAGATGTTTCCTTTAGGAATCTAGAGTGGAGAGAGGCAGACTAATCTGTGCACGTGTGTACATGCATGTGCAGACCATGAGTAAACCTGTTAGTTTCATTTGACTACACGTACTGTAGATTTCGTCAACTAAATATCCTATAATTTACATTGACTAAAACTAGAATAAAAAAATGATAATAAAATTACTAAAATATGACTGAAACTAAGTTCCATTTTTGTCAAAGGACTGAGACTAAAACTAAATGAAAATATGCTGTGAAAATGAACAGTGGAGCACAGCCCATCTTGGTTACTGCTTGACGGTTTGCGAAGCTCAGAGACAGCAATGGATGCTGATTCAGGAAGAGGTCTCTGGTTTAAAGCACACCTTGTTTGTAATGCTATTATAACCTGTGATCCCATTGTTTGAGAATTTATGAAATTGAGAATTTTAAATAAGTAACCTTTTGGTAACTGTAGAGAGTGATGTGGCAGTTCAGTGGTTAGTACTGCAGCCTGACATCACTGGGGCTAAGGATGGCCTCCCGAACCCAGCTCTGTCTGTACTACAGCATCCTCTCAGAGATGCAATTGAGTGAAATGGAATATCTTTATTCCCCATAGTGTGTGTGTGTGTATATGTGTGTTTTTTGTAATTATAACATTATGGGGACCAGATTTCTCCCACAATGTGATAAAAACATGTAACTTTGCATGCTGTGGAGTCATTCCACCCTGGTTGGTATGTCATGAACTTACAATGACACAACAAGGGCAGTTACACTGGGGAACCTGCCTGTATGTCTTTGGGCTGTGGTTGCAAACCAAAATACCCACAGGAAACCCAGACGATGCAGGAAGCACATGCAAACCCCACACACGCAGAGCAAAGGTGGGATTTGACCTCACAACAGGGCTAGGAAGCCGAGCTAACCACAGTGCCTTTGATAGTAACCATAATAACAATGATAATAGTCCATTGATCAATATTTTTTATGCGTCAGCTATCAGACGAGCGGCTGGGAGGCACGGTGACTCAGCTTCAGGGAACATCTGCACAAACATCTGGATCTCACTCCTGTGTCCTCCTCGTGTGTTATTCATGTGCATTTATTTAGTACCCAGACTGCACTTTATTTAGTGGCTCTGGCTCTGTAGTCTGTCTGCATTATTTTGCGTTCATTTTGCAATTTGCTGGACTGTAGTTTAACAATGAGACAATGAGATCCATTTCCAGCTGCCTTGATTTCACCTTGTCACACCGTCCTGCAGATAAAATGTCATTTAGCCGCCCATTGCATCCTGTTTAGGGAAACAAACACAAAAACACAAAAAAAAAATCTTATGCCATTTGTTTGGTGACAGTTTTTTATTATTTGTATGGTCAATCAATGAATATGTCAGTCAATCAATCTATCTATCAGTTAATCAATCAATCAGTTAGTCCAGACTTTATTTATATATCACTTTTCCTGCAAACTCAATGTAATACAAAGTGCTTTACATAATAAAAACAATATCAACCCACACCTACTGCCACCCTCACCCAAAATATGTAAAATAAAGGGACAAAAGACATAAAAGACTAGTATAAATAAATAAGTAAATAGATATGTAAATGGTAAAAGTATAGACACGACAATAAAAACAAGAACTGATAATAAAAGTAGGAAATTAGGAAACAGGAATAAGGTCAGTAAGTTGGAGAACATACTTGATTCAGCATGGAGGTGTAATTGGTTTTTGCCGTCACTATGCACTCATATCAGCAGGTGCAAGGCTTCAGCCCCCCGCACCTTTCACCAGTAAGCTGACCTAAAATTGGCAGTTGTTCACAGCTTAATTAAATAGCCCATATTCTTTTATAAATAGCTTATTTGCAGTTGTTAGCAATGTTTTTGTTAATTTACGAGTAAACCAAACATGTCTAAAATGTATTTTCAGTTTAAAATATTAGATATAATATAGAATATTGTTATGAAATACTGCCAGTAATAAACACAAACATTTATCACTATAAACAAAGCAGTTGTTCTGTTTAAGTAAAATGTATGAAATACTTTTAATTTGGTAAACTTTTATTTAGTATTTTTGTGATCATGTTTATTATTTTTTGTTAAAAGTGCTAATACAAGAATAAGGTATGGTGAAAACACTGGAGCAGAACAAGACCCTCATAGGAAGCGAGATTAATTGGGCATCACAAAGCTTGGTTAAGCAAGTATAATGGGAATGAGTAATGTGTCATTTTGCCATTTGTATGTTCATTATTAGCAGTGTGGATTGAGGCTCTACCCTGGCTCCATATGTGTGTACTTTGCATGTCTTCGTGGGCTTTTCTCCAGGTTCTCCAGTTTCCCCCCACAGTCCAAAAACATGATGAGCTTAATTGGACTTACCAAACTCCCTGTAGGTGTGAATGGTGAGTGTGTCCTGTGATGGGTTGGTGGCCCTGTCCTGGGCTATTTACTCCCTGTGACTTTTGGGAACAGGCTCTGAACCCCTGAACAGGACAAGTGGGCATAGAAAATGGATAGATGAGTATAAGTACAAAGGAACTCTTCAGTTTTCGCATTTCCCGTATAAATACAAGTTAGTGAAACAGGGTGTCTGTGCACAGGGTCAGCACCCCAGGGGCATTTTTTGAGGGTTTAAAGGCCTTGCTCAAAGAGCCTGTGGTGATGTGACTATTCTGGGAATACGGGGATATGAACCAACAACTTTCGGATGACACACACTGAGGCCTAACCCATTGATCCCCCACTCTCATAATGAGCTTTTATGTGGATTTTTTCTCAGACCCCTCTCATCTGGATCAACCACAGCGTGTCCCAGTCCGCCATGCTCAGCATGGACATCTTGGATGCAGAGAGGGACATGTCAATTGACCGGGAACCGGACTGTGCCCAGCTGGAGGTGCTGCGGGAGCAGCAGGACAAGCTGGAGGTCAGAACCCGCTTTAGCTCTTAATACAGAATCAAGGCACTGCAGCAGTGTTTCCCAACCCGGTCCTCAGGGGCCCACAGCCAGTCCACGTTTTTGCTCCCTCCCAGCTCCCGGTAAAACACGGACTGTCTGAGGGTCCTCGAGGACCAGACTGGAAAAAACTGCTCTCCATGCTGGTTGCCGGAAGCTGCAGGCTCCCCTGCAGCTGTCAGCAAATTAAGCAAGTAAATCGACACGGGTTTGTAAACAGCATCTGTCAGCACGTGCTCTTCATTAAATCTTATTGGGCTATAAAAATAAGTATATGTTTAATAAATGTTTTCCGTCTATGCCAATTAAGAATGCAGTGTGGCCTTTCAGAATTCTCCTCTGGAAAAGAGGCTATCTTGTGGTGTCGCCTGGCATACCCAAGTTTTCTAAAACCACCGAAGGTTCAGTCAGTCTGTTTCGCTTAGCGCTCCTTCCAATTATATAAGCTGCAGCGTGTGATTGCACCACACAGAGCGCGCCACGTCCTGCCAACAAAAGACCTCATTGTGCGATGGCGTGCGTGCACTTGGGATGGGGGAGTCTCAGGCTCCGGTGGTCTGCTGCATGAGTCATGTTTGGTCCGATGTTACGTGTATCCCATGTATCCCATGCACGCACAGCTGCGCCGGGTCTGATACCGCGAGGAGCCCTGTTACCTCACCTCTCTTACTAAAATAGCATTACAGCTATCAAGTAGACACCTCATTCCTCTGAAGCTTGGGAGGTTTTTCAGGAATTTTCCCACTGAAGCCTTAGTGTTATCAATTACTACAGAAGTGTTAGAAAGGCAGGCTGTTGCAGCAGCTGAAATATTTAAAGGATCTGGTTATTATTAACGGTAGAGTACACCGGTAAAAAGGCAGAGGCTGCAATGCAGATGCAGCTTTAAGATCTGCTGGCACCCTCATGGTAGTCTTGTTGGATTGTACCCTGTCAGATCGATTATGAGAGCATCAGAGCAGAGCTGGTGAAAATAAGGGTGCTGGCTGAGCGACGCGAGGCTGCGTGTCCCACGAGGGACCAGGTCCTGGGGGAAGAGGTTAGGGCGACTCTGGAGGCCTGGGAGGAGCTTGACAAGAGCATGGCGGAAAACCGGGGCCGTCTGCGGCAGCTGGGGCAGCTGCAGGATTTCTTTCGCAAATACCAAGAGATGATGTAAGTGATGGAGAGCAGGAATGGTGTCCTTTTACCGCCAAGCCCCAGCATCCACTGCTCCGTTATTCATAAATATCACAAGTATGCTGTTTGATAGTAGCTATTACTGTTGCCATGGTAACTTCAATGAGTAAGAAGTGTAGTGTTATTATGAATATACAGAATATAAAAACAAATAAAACAAAACAAATTTGAAGTGTGTCAAGTATGATGATAATTTGTATCTCATGCTTTTTTTCCCTGAATGTCTCCCTGCTTAGCTTGTGGCCCGAGTTCACACAGGACCGTGTCTTCTCTGGGAACGCGGAGAGCTCTGGAGATGGAGGCACGGAGCTGCATATGGAGCAGAAATCCAGGCAGTTCCAGGACCTGACTGCTGCAGGCCAGAAGCTCATTGATGAGGGACATCATCTAACAGAGATGGCAAGTTAGCGTTTCTATCTGACGGACGCGCCGGTTTGACTCCCCGCCGTCATGGATGACTGGAAAGTTATGATTCCTCAGCAGATCCAGGAAATGACCTGGGAGCTCCGGACCATGCTGGATTGGGTCCAAGGGTACTGGAGTCACAGGAAGCAGAACTCTGGACCTGGGCACAATGCACCTGCTCCTGTGACATCAGGGATAAAGGTACTGTGGTAATGCATAGCTATGCTGAAATGTTTGTTGACTTACCAGTGTGTATAAGCCAAGTCGGTGTAGTTCTGATATTACTCACAGTTATAGTAAGAATTGGATATAACTTCCAAAATTAATAAGTATTGTAAGGGTGCTGTGGTGGTACAGTGGTTAGTGCTGGGACCAGGGATGGAGTCTCTGCCATGTATGTATGGGATTTCCTCAGAGTTCTCCGGTTTCCCCCCACAGTATAAAAACATGCTGAGGTGAACTGGAGTTACCAAATTGGCTGTAGGTGTGCATGGGTGACTGATGGTATGTGAGTGAATGGTGTGTGAGTGAATGGTGTGTGAGTGATGGTGTGTGTGTCTGATGGTGTGTGACTGATGGTGTGTGTGTCTGATAGTGTGTGACTGATGGTGTGTGAGTGAATGGTGTGTGACTGAATGAGGTGTGAGTGAATGTGTGTGACTTATGGTGTGTGAGTGAATGGTATGTGACGGATGGTGTGTGACTGAATGAGGTGTGAGTGAATGTGTGTGACTTATGGTGTGTGAGTGAATGGTGTGTGAGTGAGTAGTGTGTGAGTGATGGTGTGTGAGTGAATGGTGTGTGACGGATGGTGTGTGACTGATGGTGTGTGACTGAATGGTTGTGTGACTGATGGTGTGTGAGTGAATGGTGTGTGAGTGAATGTGTGTGACTGATGGTGTGTGAGTGAATGGTGTGTGACTGAATGGTTGTGAGTGAATGGTGTGTGACTGATGGTGTGTGAGTGAATGATGCGTGACGGATGGTGTGTGAGTGAATGATGTGTGAGTGATGGTGTGTGAGTGATGGTGTGTGAGTGAATGATGGGTGACAGATGGTGTGTGAGTGAATGATGTGTGAGTGATGGTGTGTGAGTGATGGTGTGTGAGTGAATGATGTGTGACGGATGGTGTGTGAGTGATGGTGTGTGACTGAATGGTGTGTGACTGATGGTGTGTGAGTGATGGTGTGTGATGAATGATGTGTGACGGATGGTGTGTGAGTGAATGATGTGTGAGTGATGGTGTGTGAGTGAATGATGGGTGACAGATGGTGTTGTGAGTGAATGACGTGTGAGTGATGGTGTGGGAGTGATGGTGTGTGAGTGAATGATGTGTGACGGATGGTGTGTGAGTGATGGTGTGTGAGTGCGCCATGTGATGAGATGACATCCCATCCTGGGTTGTTCCCTGCCTTGCACATGTAGATTCTAGAATAGAATCTGGACCCCCTGCAACCCTGAATAGGACAGATGGCTACAGTAAATGGATGGATGGATAATTTTTGGTTACAATTTCCAAAACTTACCCATTCCACAGGATATGTTTTTGAGAACATTTTTGTACACTAAGTAAGTTCTGTAAATATAACAAAAGTGGATTACATGACTACTGAGTGAGTTTTGTTTCCCAACATTATAACATATTCATCTCAAAAACAACAAAAAATGTAATCTGTGAGTTTTGGAAATTTTGGACTACACTCAAATCCTAGAATGTATCTAGAACTGTTCTTTACTTAGTATGAATTGAATTACTGTAAAATATGATTCACGTTCATGTGTGAGCTAAGATGCTTGGTTTCCTTTATCTGAAAATTTTCTGTATATAGTCAAAGATTGGTTAACCTTGTAAGTCTTTTTCTTAACAGCCAATTCAGTCAGACCCCCAGCCTCCAACAGAGACGTCCGTCTCTTCACATCCCTCCGGTTGCTGTCATGTTCTTTTGGAAGCCGACAGCTGTGATGACGGGTTGAATAAACTGTGTTCTGAGTCCGTACCCGTGCTCGCCAAACAGGAGTCACCAAATACAAGCCCTCTCCAGAGAGAGACACCCAAGTCTCCGGTCTTTGTCCTGACTGAACCCACAGCTCCCTCTCTGGGTGGCACAGTGAACCTGGTCCTCAGCTTTGGAGAGTCAGGGGGAGGCCAACTGCAGGTGCACGACGTTCCAGAGCCAGTGGCTGCTTCTGAACCCAAACACAGGGTACCTTACTCTTACGCTGCCTGTTTTGTGTTTATTTTATTACAGTAACTCTGACAACAGCTGCAAAGGAGAAAAAAAAGTGATTTCCCCTCACAGGGAATAACGTTTCTATCTGCTGCTTTTGTACTCATCTTTCACGTGTATTTTCATCTTATTACCCAGCCAGCTGAGTTTTTCCTCTTTGTCGTTTAAAAAAAGAAGAAAGAGAAGCTCACAGAGGTCCCGCCGGGGGCTTTTTGGAAAAATAATTTCGGTAGAGAAAGAGAAGGATTTATTTTCAGAGCGCTAAAGAGGTAACAGGTGGCGGCGAATGCCAAGTGCTTGAGAACACGCTCGGCTGTTCCTCCGCCAAGCAGCGGCGCCGCTTAACTCAGCACCTCAGCACTGAGCCGTAAGCGCCGCGCTCCGGCGCAATCTGCACGCCTTAAATTACGTCGTTATCTGTAAATTCGTAATCCAGGCATGCGTACCCCAAGGGACATTACATAGCATGCAAACAGAGATTAGCTACACGAGAGCACAAAGAGTATTGGAACCAAACCAGTTGTCCATCAATTGTGCTGAGGCGAATGCAATTTGTGAGTTTAATTTTAGCATTAGTGACAGAAGAGTGTAATATACAGATTACTCTGTCGCTCATGCCAGTAATGTCCGCAACTAAAGGAAAAAGCAAACATTAATTTTCCACGCGTGTCGGTTTACGCATGTCAGACTCTTTTCCAGTAATTTAGCCTCGATCAGTGTAGATACCTTACACTACACACCCAGATGCATCTCTCCTCCAGGTTGGAATTACGTACGTGTTTATTTTTCATGCAGTTTTCCTTTTTGTATTAGATTTAGAAGTTGCGTTTTTGGAAGCTTCCCTTTGTTCATTGTGGATGGATAATATGACAGGTGAGAATTGTCAGGTATGGTTCATAAGTCCAGTGCACAAATGCAAGTCATGGTGAACTGTTTTCGTAAGTCTCTAGGATTTTCTTTGAATCATTAAAGAGCCATACAAGGTAATTCGGAAAGAACGTGAAAAGTTGGCGGTCTGCTCCATTTTAACCTAATAAAATTATCTTTAAGCACAAAAATGTTTTTGAAATTGTTTCATGTGGCACATTTTGTGTATTCTGGTTGGAGGATGGAAGTCGTCTTGCCTAATTCAAATAGAATGTTGTTTCTTTGTGTGGGAAAGGACAAAATCAGTGTTTTTTATTTGCATGGTACTAAAAAACTTTCAATCAGATTTGAATGTGTTATGCTCCTATTTTGCAGCGACAATTCAAACAAATGACTCAAATTGCTTAGAAACGACCTAATTCGGTTAAGTGGGTGCTCACACAAACACCAATAATCTGTTGTTTGTTGTTGTGTGCCGGAGGCAGTTCGCAGACCATAAGGAGTGTGAATCTGCGAACAGGCGGAATTGCTGGAATTACAGGCTTGGCCCCTACAGACTTTGGATGTTGGTTTGTTCTTGCAGGCCGTTTTATGTTCTACACAATTGTTTGGGTTCTACATACAGCAACTATGGTCAATGTTGACAACAGTGATGTGTTTCTTGTATGTGCACAGCTTTCTGGATCACTATTTCATAGCAAGGAAACAATGCATCTAAAATGATTTCAATCTGCTTTAGCTGAGAGTAAAACCACAGTATTTCTTTTCAGAATAGGCTGACTGAAATTGTTCAGAACAGCAGGTCAAGACCTGGGATTTTAACCATAGCTCTAGTTGTGCTGAACAGTGTTTCCCAATCTGGTTCTTGTGGACTCCCAGCAGCCCACATTATTGCTCCCTCCCAGCTCCAGGTGGGAGCAAAAATGTGGACTGTCTAGGGATCTCTGAAGACTGGACTGGGAAACACTGGTGTAGAAAACAAGCGCAGTGGAATCTGACAGTGCTTTGATTGTTCTGTACCTGCCTGATGCCATTACTTATGTCCCGTACATGCCGTACAACTGGCATGTGTTAGCCTCCATGTTTTGCTAGGTTGTCCTGTATGGTATGACCTCCTTCTTCAGTTCCCATGCAGTTCACTTTGAACTGCTTCCCAGCAGGACAGAGGCCAGGCGCAATGTGACTATTAGCTGAGGAATGTGCAGCAAGACATTCAGGGGCCCACATCACTGAATATGATTTATGAATGTGGCAGCATAGGATTAGTCAAGCAGGTCATAGGTCAAACCATTGCAGCTGTGTATGAGTGCTTTTAACACCATGTGATATTGATCAAGTCCTGAGGAGAGCATGAGTGTAGTAATACATGGCCTTGAAAGTGTGGTATGAGGGTGTATTGCTGATTCATAACAAAGCAGAAGTAACATTTTGTTTGCATGGGTACTAAATAATTGCTTATCACTTGTTTAGTCTTAGGAGCACACAAGCTCTGAACTTGCTATCATGTGTGACGTCAATTTACATCCTGCAGACCATTTCCCAAGGAACACAGGAATTTACATTAGTTTAATTCATTAATCTAGTTAATGAGGCTGGCTGTTGCACTCAGAACATCTTTCAGTTATGCAGGTACCTTCTACATTTGATGCATGCGTTGCAGATCATAGACCATGTGATGTCTTACTTTCTCACTAGGTGAGTACATATTTGCATGTTAAGGAGAAGCAAGCTTCAGATGTTCTGCTTGGGACTGGCCCTCCGACCCACATCGTTAGCAAAGCCCAGGTATCCATCTGCCCTTCTGCCACCACCTGCTCCCACGATACAGCTAAGTGTGCTTCCAGTTCCACCTTCAGCACCTTGAAGAGCACGAGTGAGAAGAGGAAAAAGAGATCACACAGACACACCATCCAGAGTATGATGGGAGTGGATCCAGAAGACCTGGATTTAGTTCATAGTTGGCCTCTCCATAGCACCCATACCTGGCCACTTGATACATGGAAAAAGAAAAAACCAAAAGCTAGGCTTGCTAACACGGATTGTTTGTCCTATCTCAAAAACCAAGTCGCAAAGGACATTGTTACAAAGCATAAAGGGGATTGTTTTGGATCAAATGGAAAAATCCCCAGCAAGTGTGACAAGAATCAATACAGATATCTCCCTCTTGGCTCAACTTTGAGCTTTGACCTTCCAAAGGACTTGGGCCACATTCCCAGCATTCCAGCTGTCATCAACATAGACCTGCCAGAGGCAAATGGCAAGAACATCTTCAGTAACAATGTGGGCCAAAATTTGAATACAGACAGACACAAAGGATTAAGCACTTTCGAAATGTCACACTTGCCATTAGAGCACAAAAGAGAAAAATTGAAATCTGACAAAATCATCAAACAAAAGCAAATGCCCTGCAAAAAAGACTTGTGTCAAGGTCCAGAGCCACAAAATTGTGATTTGAACCTTGCATTAGGTCTACCCCCATGTGGAGCCCTACCTGAAAAAGAACACACTACCCAGGACCATCTCTGCTGCACTTCACAGAGTGACACGTCAGACCAACTCGGTCGTCTCTCTGGCTTTAATATTCCATTTGAGGAAGCAAACCAAAATAGGCACAAATTTTTGCCCTTGGGGCACTCTAATGCAAAGCTAAACAGTAACAGTCAAAGTACCCATGTACAAAATCAGGATAAGCAGAGTAACACCAAAGCCCTTGGGCACACGTCAAACTTATTCAAAGTGAATCACGTATGTCCAAGTGTTCACACCAAAATCCAGGATCTGAATGGACATATATACCATTCACCTGCTGTGTGGCTAAGAGGTCAGGTGAGCTGCTCAGCCACTAGCTTAACTGCTAGCTCACCTGCTTCGATGTCGCTCAAGACGTCTGCCACCAAGAAGGAGAATTCAGCTGACTTTGGCCAACATGTAAAGTTCACTGCTGGAAAAGTTGTAGGTGGTCCTGTTCCAAAGGAAACAGGAGAGATAGTAGGATCACTGGAGAGGGAAGTCACTACTGTTCATAAAAAAGACAATTGCAATTCCTCTGAATCGGGAAATGGTGTTGTGCTGGGCACCATTCATCCAGATCATGGACAGTTCGAAGAGGAAGAGGCAGAGCTAAAGGACATCTGGAACCGAATCAATGGCTACAAAACCTGCCAGGGTGTCCATGAGAAGCTGGCCCCCGCTCCTACCACACAGTCAAGAAAGCCGGCCCCCCCAGATCAGGACGAGCTTTGCAGGAAACCGGTTACTGTGTCTACACACAACCTCCTGGTGGCAGAGTTTAAGCTGCCAACCTGTATACAGAACCGTCTGGGCTACAACAAAGAGCAGAACCCAGAGCAGGAAAACCTCATTCAGAGAGAAGATGCATCCTGGCAAAGTCCTGCCTTAAAAGAGCAGCAGAGACAACACACAACACTGACAAACCAGTCAGCTTTTAGTCTAGGAACATCTCCCAGTACAGACTGCCATAATACTTCATGGAAGATGGAAAAAGCCATAGGTGGAAATAAAATTAACAACAATAGCTCCTCTTCCATGGTAAGGTATTCCAGTCACTTATGAATTTGTAGGTTTCAGCAGTTCAACTGTCTGTATTTGTAATATCTAAATATATATTTTTATCTCATGTCATGTGTATGCAGAACACTGAAACATCATCCATAAAAATTTCATGTGGTAAGAATAAATAAATAAGTTCTCAACAGGAACAACCAGTGAGCCTGCTGTTCATTCAAATCTGTTCAGGAGACTGGACTTCCTCTTGTAGAAAAAATATCATGCTAAAGCAGTACATTCACTGACCAGTAGAGGGCATTCTTGGTATATGATCTGAATACAAATATTTCAGAAGTTTATTTTCATTATAAGACCATAAAGTCTTGCACAAAAGGAGGCTATGTGTTTCAGGATTACTGTGCCATTTCTTGGAGAGGAAGTAAGTTCTCCATATACCTAGAATTCCAATAATAAAGAAAGATACTTTTAGTACATTTAAGGTTTGGAAATAATCCCACACTTTATTGCAAAAGGGTAAAAACCCAGATTGTTATTTGCACAATACTTTAAAGTTATAAAAATGCAATGGTCTTGACTTTCTTACTGTGATTTTAATTTGTAACTTGATAATAATTTAGATTGTAATTGCCAACATGGTTTTATATAACTACTTTTACTGATTATCTATCTATCTATCTATCTATCTATCTATCTATCTATCTATGTATTTTTTATGAATATTGAGCTCAGGGTGGAGTGTTACCTCAACACCATCAGTACCACACTGAGGTCTTGTGTAATAATGTCTCCTGCATGTATGCAATGAAAAGAAATATTTACAAACTGACTCAGTGTTTGTGGATTCTTGCATGTGTACCTTCTCCAGAATGAGGAGGTCCATTCCATGGATGGGGTTCTGGAGATGATGCGTCACTCAGAGACTGCAGGAAAGGTGGGGAATAGTTGTGATGTTGGGATGGTTGTGATAATCGTGATGTTTGCTTTGAGACTGTTAAGGTTCCATATTCAAAAGCCTTACTATTTCCAGTGTAAAATACTATCTCCATAGTATTCCCATCTGTTACACCCCAAACACTTTAAATGGAAATGACATTCATGTAGTAAGAGGAATATGGCAAAATGCTAAACAGCAATGAGGACATACCGACTTGGATTAATCCATTTTCCCTTCATAGTCAGGAACCCAGACACTAACTAATATAACACTGTAGAATCCCAGTACCATATCTGAAAAAAATCAGATCAGTTAGCAATCGAAATATAAAAGGGGATAGAATTTTATGTTTAGAAATATTATCCTCTCTCTTCATTTCAGGGCTTTGAGTATTCAGATTGCTATAGAAAGGAGAAATATGCATATAAAAATCAAAATAGGTATGGTTGTTGTACTTATTTAAGAATAAATAATATTGCTTTTACATTATTTAGTAAAACCTGTGACCCGGAGCAAGATAAGCTCTAAAGCTTTTGCAAAGAAGACAATTTATAAAAATCCTAGGCAGAACACTTTTCTGTAAGGCCAACACAGCTGGACTGTGTGATAACACAGTGTTTATATGGAGCTCCTCTTCAGAATGATGCATTTGAGAGCACTCTCTGACCCTCTTGGTAGAGAGAATGGCTCAGTGTTTTTCCTGCGTTCATAATGTTTAATGAAAAACATGGTCATAGAAAAGCAGACCATCAGTGCAGATCCTGCCACATCAAAACAATGCAAGCACAGTTTGCCTTCTCTACTGCATGTCATTGATATGGTTTCGTACTTAAAGGCCACCTGGACCACTTTCCACACCCTGCTGCTGAAAGAGTCGCTGTATTTTTACCGGCACAAAAAGGACATTCTGGAGGTAACCAAGACTACTGCCGTGTTGTTTTCCCTATTGTTGCCGCTTGGCAGATCGTTCCATCGAAAATCTGGTCACGGTAGTTTTTTGGTTTTAACCACTTGCTAACTGGCCAGCAAAGCAGACCCACACTGGGATCATTACTTTTAGTTACTTTTAATTGAAATCTTGGCCCGCCCACAGAAATATAACTACTCACAGCTGAACTTTTTCATGTTTTTTGTATTCTTTGCTGAATTATTTGCTGAACTCCAGCTAGTACTGGAGAAATAAATAGCAAAAACAATATATTGAGTTAAATTGTAGGCAAGATATATTGTTTTTCATTTTAGATTCAGCTATTTCCTTTGTATTTTGTACTAGCTGACCCAATAAATATTTCTTATGTAGACATTTTGTTACTACAGAATTCTTGGTAACATTTTACTTGTGGGGGAACTTAGTAACTCAGTTACTACTCAAGTACAAACCATGAACAAATATACTAACTGCATGAAATACATGAAGCATTATGATTGATTAATGATGAATAAATATGGTATCAGTACATAACTAGCACGTAGTTGCTAGTTAATTAATGCATTAAGTAAGAGTGTATTACTACATTGTTTGTGTCCCCTAAAGTATTACCAAATACTCATATGCAGTACTATTACATGTACTATTACATATGTACAGTAACAGATATCCATCCCTAGTTCAAATGTTTCATTGACACATCCCTGCTCTACGTTCAGAGCTCAGCTCCTGAGCTCACTCTTGACCTCACCGATGCTGAGTGCAGCACTTGCCCTGAGTGCTCAGGTAGAGCAAACTCTTTCTGTCTGAGGTGAGCATAAAAGATTCTTTTAATCATGCATAGCTATAATAAATACAGGATGCATCCACTTAAATGCAGTCGGCTTTAAATCTTTTTTATTGAATATTATCAAAATGCTAAAAAAGTTTCCCTGGATATTAATCACCATTCGTGGTATCTACAGTGAAGATCTTGTCTTTAATGCCTTAGCATGGTATTACACGTAAATCTTTCTCCTCCTTTGTGTGTGTAGGCTGGGAAATGGGTCCAAATACCTCCTCAGTGCCTCTTCGCCGTTTTTGATGAGGAAATGGA
Organism: Cyphomyrus plagiostoma; assembly: GCA_019775915.2. NCBI lineage: Eukaryota > Metazoa > Chordata > Actinopteri > Osteoglossiformes > Mormyridae > Cyphomyrus > Cyphomyrus plagiostoma. The sequence continues at coordinate 13,848,771 of JABFEA020000044.1, forward strand.
TGCTGAAGATCCAAACTAATTTAGCAGAAGGTGCTGAGTCTGTGCAGTCTCACTGTCTTGCGGGATTCATTCCGTTTTAATGTGGATTATTTAAGAGTCACTGGCTGTGGCTTATGTGCATTTGTTATGCAGCTGCTTCTTCATATTTCAGGTTCTATTCATCTTGATCACTTTCATTCAAAGTTGCCGTGTGTGTTTGCAGATATGTGCATGTTTTGATGTTTGTGTGTATGCATGTGTGTAACATTGCTAGGTGTGAAGAAAACTCAGAATTCCCCTCCGTCATTGGCAAAGGACCTCTCCCTCTTCATGTAAGAAATGCTGTCGCACACACTCCACTTTACATGGGATACACATGCACAAACATACGATCTTTACTCATCTTTATTTGTTTGCAAAGATTCTGCCCAAGCATGTGATTATTTATTAAAAGAGAAACTAGCTGTAATATCAGACTGATTATTGTACATGTTCTCTAATTGTGCTTTCATAAAATATTATGGAGCATTAAATGTAGAGTGGCCTTATATTTAATCAGTCATTGATCTATCCTTTTTTGTTTAATCGTTCAGTGAATTAACCTGGTTGATTTTAATTTATCTGAAGAAAGAAATTATAGATATTGGGTATATAATAAGCAACATAAAATGCTTATTTTTTATTATCTAGTTGCAAGTAATATCCTCTTCACCTGCATTATAACTACAATAATTCTTGTATTTCATGATATGTCCACTAGAGGGGAGAAGCACTGCATTTTTTTGTTGCTGCAAGGAAGACTTTTATTATGGCATCAATTCAAAGGATAAAGCAATACTAGAGGAGACAATAGAACTAAGGGCAGTTTCTGTATCATTATATAATGATGATTTAAAGCCTTTTGCAAATTTTTCTGCTGGCCCAAAATAACTCAGCCACCTGTTTCCCAGGGAACGCCCCCCTGGCAGCAAGGCCACATGCCACTGTGTCCCTGGGCCCGACGGCATTTCCTCTTCCACTAAACACAATGGATCATGCCATGCCAGTGTCAGAGAGTTTGGTTTCTCAGCAAATGAGACGCCACAGTGGGATTGTGGGGACATGAAGGCTGCAGCCTCAGATTCAGGAAACACCGGTAAGTGATGTCATCAGCATTAATGGTCTTTCACACCTTATTTGAAGTGGTTAAGATTTCCAGCCTGTTGCTGCAGCAGGCAGTTCGAAGTTTCCAAACTCGGCATATAATTAATGTAATAAAATGCACTGGTATCTTTGTGCTATGGAAAAATACAGAACAATTCAGCTACTAAAACGTGCAGTTCCTTTTCCGGCCAGCAGGTGAGTCTGATCGCTGTGGTCACCATCTTCGTTAAGCTTTGGCACTGTTCGTTGGAGGATGTCCACTTCCTCACCCCAGTGCCAATTTTATGTGTCTCTTTTTTCAGACCAGTGCCATTCCTCGACTGGGGATTCGCACCCTGGGCCGGCTCACTCTTACCTCTCCACCAGCCAAGGCTGCCCTGCCAGGTCGTGCCCCTCACACAGCTTTACCTCAGGTACCCCAGTCTTTGCCTCCCCATCACAAACAATCACCACTCCTTTCCTAGGAGCCTTTCCCTCAATGCTGCTTCTATTTGCCACCCCCGTCTTCTCTCCTTTGAGACATACCCATACATATTTTGCTTTTAGGATTAAGGGTCTTGTTCAAGGGCCTAACTCGTGTGTGACTATTCTGCCGAGGACAGGATTCAAACTGATGACCTTCCAGTCGCAAGTACCAAGGCTTAACCAGCCCCCCAACCCCTGTGCAGATCCCCTTCACCCCGCTGTAGCCCACTTGTGTACAGTTTACTGCAGCATAAGCACCTCACACACAGCAGGCTTCCACTCTACTTTACCCATTATCCCCCATCAAGGCCACTGCTGTCTTCAGGGCTTCCCCTGGGGGGCCCCCACAGTGCCTCCTACTTCCCACTCGCTGTGATGGGAGTGGGATATATCCAGCTGGGAGATATTCAGCAAAAAGCCCTATAAAACATTACTGTTATTATCCTGACACGTGCACTTTTTCTAATGAGGAGACAGGTTGTTAATGGAATCGCACGTCGTCTGGCGTCGCTATTAAAGCAACACTCCAGACATGACATACAGGAAAATTGTTCTCCAAAAAGCAGCCATTTATTTTTAATAACTGGTGGATGCTGCATTGCTACCAGAACTAGCGGTGAATGTATCAGGTTTACAGGAGAGCACTTAGTGATGAATTAGGAGGAACGATATGGTTTAATATAGATAAAATGCATCCCTACGGTCGAGAGGTTGGTTTTACGACAGAAGTCCTCTGGGGCCGTTTGCAGAGCAACGTTGCATGCTGAAGCAGTGGCCTGTCAATGAGGTGTCTGACGTGCACTCATTGGTGAATTACACTCACCTAAAGGATTATTAGGAACACCATACTAATACGGTGTTTGACCCCCTTTCGCCTTCAGAACTGCCT
>JABFEA020000044.1:13854305-13865319 GCA_019775915.2 Cyphomyrus plagiostoma
TTCAAAATGCTGCTCCTGACATTTAAAGCTCTTAATAATCAAGGTCCACCATAACTTACTGATCTGCTTCTACCCTATCGGCCTCCCCGCAGTCTTAGATCTTCCTCTACTGGCTCTCTCCTCATCCCCGCTTCCAAATCACATAGCTATGGTGACCATGCATTCTCCAGTTTAGCTCCCCGCTTTTGGAACTCACTACCTACTGCCATCCGTTTCTCGACCTCTGTTTCACATTTTAAAACGAAGCTAAAAACCTTCCTTTTTGCTCAGGCATTCGACCTTCCATACGCATAATGTGTAATGTCTGTTTTCTGTGTACTTTCTCTGTAAGGCGTCTTTGAGTTCCTGGAAAAGCGCTATATAAATAAAATGTATTATTATTATTATTATTATTATTATTATTAGCTGTATATTCAATAGAGAGCTGGTGACTTGGCCAGAATTTCCTGCTATATACGTTGTGTTTTGTTTGTTTAAATGACTTATGCCAGTTATCTCAGCAATAGACTTTACAGTTTTTGCTGATTTAAATATGACTCAGTTGTTTACCAAAGCAGTTCCCACCGGCTTCCTTTACTTATTCATATCACACTCAGGTGCCTGCCTTTTCACTAAAACCTTCTTTGGACCACAGAGTCTCCACTTCCTCTGATACCTGCTTTTCACATAGTGGCTAATATTTTTGACATTCATAAAAGCTGAATTAAAATTATTGAGGTGGATGAATTTAATACAAGATTGTCTACAGAATGGTAACCTTAACAGACACTTGTCTACTGTAGGTAACAGCATCTGGTCTGAAGCCTTATGTGAATATCTCCATATGGCAATTGAAGAGCAAAATTTCCAAACCCACTCAGTCCATTTTTAGTTGTTTTTTGAGATGAAACTGTTAATGACCTAAAGTCAGGCTTCCTCATCATATGTTACAGTACTGGGAACCACAACTTACTTAGTCCTTATGACCTCCTATGAAGAACTTGTGTTAAATTTCCAAAATGTATCCTGTGGACTTCGGAACATCAGTTGTCATGCTTTCGTTTTTGACCCGAGAGAAACCAAAATCATTGATTTAAAGTAAATTCTTCTTCATGTGCTTCCAGTAAATGAGTATGACCCAGTGAAGGGTCAGTCAAAGACTTCAGATCCTGCTGTCAACCACGACGCTGCACTTCGAGTGATGATGTTCGGTGTCTTCGGGAATGCAGCTTCTACTGTTCACATCCAGGATTTGTGAGCGATTTGGGAATTTTGTTCACTGTATTATTTCTCGATTGACGTCTTTGTACCTGGCTCTTCCATCCCCGGCGTGAGCTGAGCGTTTTTCCCCTATAGGCTGTGTGTGAGAGCCATCAGGAGGCAGACAGAGAAAAGGTGTTTATCACGAGCAGCCGGCTGTCAGCTGGCTCCCGGGCAGAAGCTCCCCTAAGCCATGACTTGGCAGAACGTTACAAAAAATAAATTTAAAAAAACACCAAACGCGACTGTCTGCAAAACTGCCATGGTGTCATTATGCTGCTTGTGATATAGTCACAATAATTCAATAATTTCAATAATTTACATTGCTTTTTTTCGTTTGATATTATATACCTCATAAAATAAACATTGTAGCCTATTGATGACTTTAGTTCAATTTTAAAATATATTCTATGGCTAGGGTGACCAGATAATCCATGTTAGGGGGGCACTATGAGCTAGGACAGGATCTGCAAACTACCACTTTAATTAAAAGGACCTGGATTTCACTTGAGCACTGAGCTCTTGCTGTGTGCTGATTGGTCAGTCTCCTATAACCATGCATGAGTCACTAATGCTAATGTGAAACAGGTGGATGAGTCTTTCAATCAAGGAAACAAACCTGTGAAAGCACAAGAAGAACTGAACTAACTTGCCAAGCAGAGAAGCCTTTCAGTTTTAGAGTAGTTTGTAAATTCTGAAGTAGCTCCTCGTGTCTCCTCCTGACACTGGTTATGACCCCATACGCTGCCCTTTCACAAGTACATAAAAGTAAATTACCTTAAGTACATTGTTGTCTAAGTAAAGACATTAGAATCAAGAAAGATACAATCTGGATAAGAAAAACAGTGTTTCCATTTATGAGCTTATGTAATGTGTATATATAGATTGTGACGTGACTCGATCGCCGTACTGGGGTCACAGTGGATCCTTTCACATGCTGCCGTGTCACAGGAAGGTCACTCATTTGGTTGCTTCATCGGGCTGATAGTCTGCTCTGCTCTTACTGACCATCCCCAGCAACAAGCTCTACAGAAGAGCCAGTTTGAGCCAGTTAGACCTTCTGATATAGTACATGATGGCTCCCCAAAACCACCAGTTGCTCTGTTGTCTAACCTCAAGCATCTGTAGCCCGTGACATTCGATCCCACATCTAGATGCGGATAGGAACCCGCACTGACACTGTGAGCTCACCACTTACCAAGGACCCGCACTGATGCTGTGAGCTCACCACTTACCAGGGACCAGCACTGACACTGTTAGCTCATTACTTACCAAGGACCTGCACTGACACTGTGAGCTCACCACTTACCAGGGACCAGCACTGACACTTTGAGCTCATCACTTACCAAGGACACACACTGACACTGTGAGCTCATCACTTACTAGGGACCTGCACTGACGCTGTGAGCTCACCACTTATCAGGGAACTGACACCTATCAAAATGCAGCAGGTACCAGAAAAAGGATGGAATGACTTTTAAGGTTTTAAGCAACCGCAACTGTGCTTTTGGCTTAATGTCAGCCATCTATTTTTTTAGCTCCTTTGAACAGTCATCAGAAGACAGAAACTCACCTCTGGAAAAAGACAGATGCATTTCATCTTGCGTACCAGTAATACTGCGCATGTACTGTCAAAAGGATTGTAAGTTAATAGCTTTGTATTGTTTTGTGTGAACCTTTTAAGCTCTTCTCAGGGCTTTCTTAAGGTGCCAAAACAGAGGTGCTCTTATTCCTTTCCATTTGAAATGCCACCTGTTATGATAGGCCCCACTCTCCTGTACAAAATCACCCACCCACACAAAATGTTGAGAAAGGAAAATGATTCAGAGAGATAACCAATCAGATTGTGGAGGAGGTGGGTCTAAGTGACTAGAGGAGGTGGGACCAACCAATAAAATGTCTTGGATCCACCTCCTCTACAATTCGATTGTTAATCTCTCTTAACCAAACATTTTTTTGTTCTGTCCTCAGAACATCTTTATGTAAGTAAAATTCTCATGGGCAAAATAGAGAAATCCAATTTGCATGTTAGCCAAGGAGGACCTGCCCCTCCTCTGATATGTATGTCTGCAGATTCACACTCAAGAGGCCTAAGTTAGATAATCGTGAATGAAACTTGGCGTGAAAAAATGTGGAGTAGCTTTATCTAATTTTCCTCATACAGGGGCGTGTGACACGGGGCCCAGGCTTTAAAACCAACTGCAATGGAGGTGACCTGGACCTAATGGGAGTCAGTAGGTCTATGTCCCATTTAAGCAACCAGCTAATTTGTTAATTGTGTTTCCCATGACTAAACAGGATGACACCTAAGCTCCTTGTGCTGCCCCCCCCCCCCCCCCGACTGCCTGACATTGTGCTGTGAACTGAACAAGGAAGTTTAATGGCTTATGTATAAATCTGCTCTCATTTTACCAATTCCTGGGGACCAGAATAAAAACCTGTTACAATTTAAACCTTAATTTTATAAAAATCTGTGAATGCAACCAAAAAACTAAAATAGCCAAAAGTCTTGGTTTGGTTACTTATCATTAAAGTTAGGGCGGGGTAGGGGTTAAGGTCGCCATCGTTAGGATTAGGGTTATGCCCATAAGAATGAATGGAGAGAGTCCTCACAAAGATAGGAATATATGAACTATATGTGTGTGTGCGTGCATGTGTGCGTGTGCACGTGTGTGTGTGTGCATGTGTGCGCGTGTGTGTGTGTGCGTGTGTGTGTGTATGTGTGCATGTGCGCACGTGTGTGCGTCCGTGTGTGTGTGTGTGCATATGCATGTGCGTGTGTCAGCATGTGCCCGTGTGTGTGTGCATGTGTGCGTGTGTGTGTGAGTGTGCGTCCTTGTGTGTGTGTGCATGTGCGCGTGTGTGTGTTTGCGTGTGTGTGTGTGCATCCGTGTGTGCATGTGTGTGTGCGTGCATGCGTGTGTGTGCGTCCTTGTGTGTGCGTGTGTGTGTGTGTGTGTGTCCGTGTGCGTGTGTGCGTGTGTGTGTGTGCATGTGTGCGTGTGTGTGTGTGCATCCCTGTGTGTGTGCGCGTGTGTCTATGTGTGCGTGTGTATGTGTGTCCTTGTGTGTGCGTGTGTGTGTGTGCGCGCGTCCGTGTGTGTGTGTGCATGTGCGCTTGTGTGTGTGTGCATCCCTGTGTGTGTGTCCGTGTCTGTGTGTGCGTCCATGTGTGTCTGTGCGTGTGTGCTCGTCCGTGTGTGTGTGTGTTGCATGTGTGCGTTTGCGCATGTGTGCGTGTGTGTGTGTTTGCGCGTCTCTGTGTATGTGTCCGTGTGTGTGTGTGTGCGTCCGTGTGTGTGTGTGTCCATGTGTGCGTGTGTGTCACTGTGTGTGTGTCCGTGTGTGTGTGTGCGTCCGTGTGTGTGTGTGTGTGCATGTGCGCGTGTGTGTGACTGCCTCAGACTTGCCATGCTCTTAAGGATCCTGGTCCTTAGAATTCCAAATGACCCCAGAAGGTTCGGAAAGGCAACATTGGCATTGTGATTCTGTCCCTTAACATATTCTGCAGCATATATTATAATACATTAGCCTCACATGTCATCAGTGTGCCAACAGCGCATGTAAAGCTTAAAGCTCTTTTTGAATGTAAAACTTTTCCTCAGGAAAATCATTAAGTGTGCTCATTGTGAGCACAACCAGCTCGGCTAGATGGGCAATAGGGGTGTGGAGGTTGACTCAGCATCTGTCCCTTTGCGCCCACATTTCCTCACAAATGCATGCTTGGGCAGCAAAATCCTCCCTGCCTTTAGCATCACAGATGCACTGTATCTTTGTTTTGGCTTTGCAAGCTTTCAAACTGACCGCAACTTACAGGTTATGCAAACCAAATGTTTACTATCACAGACAAACATTGTGTGCTACAGCAATGCAGTAGGGCGTTCTACCCAGAGACCAGTACATGGCCTCTCTGTGTGGGACTGCTTTCACAAGCTGTGTCAGAAACAGTTTGCAGGTGAGCTGGGCCAAGATATTTAGCTCTGTGCGAAGCGTCTGTTTAATTACACAGAATCACTGCACCATGGCCTTCTGTGTGAGATGGAGTGACTCGTCAGACTGGGGTTAGAGCCACCTCTTTACACCAAAAAGTGCCTGCAATTCCAGGGTTTAGGAATCACTGCAGATCTGCAGTGAAATCATACATCTTAATTCAAACATTTTCTATAAAAATGGCAATATAATCATTCCTTTTATCATCAGAATTTGGCAAATTAATAATCCTGCAGAATTTCTTGTAGAAAGCGATGCCTTTCTGACCTCAGTGCTAAAATAAATCCTCAGATTAGTGGAGATGGATCCGTGTGTGCACCTCAAATATTCTTGATTATAAAATCGTGCCTAGAAGATCATGACTTCATGTCTAGCTTCTGACCTTGAGGCCTGTTTCTGTCAGAGCGACTGAGCAACACAGACGACATCTGCTATCTCTGTGGAACTCCCCGCGAGTCAAGGCCAGGCGATCCAACGCGCAGAGCCGGAAAGAGCCCAGTTTAACAATTGCACTTGGCTGAGCACTGGCCCCCACAGACAGAAAGCAGAATCCTGAGGGAGGGGTGATTCACACTCCATTCAGGCTGCCTTCCGCCCACTCACGGTGACTGACGTCATCAGCATGGGGGGCAGCTAGGTAATTTGGTATTTCACAGGTGTTGCTCTGGGATGATTTGCTGAGGGATGGCTGGGCTCCTACCAGGTAGAAAAAAATGGGGGAGGTCATGGTGTGTAGAGGGAAAGGAGGGAGAGAGGCAGGGAAAGGAGGGAGAGAGGCAGGGAAAGAGGGAGAGAGAGAGAGAGAGAGGGAGAGAGGGAGATGGGAAAGGAGGGAGACAGAGATGGAGTAGTGGTTAGTGATGTTGGGAGAGAGAGAGTTGGAGAGAGAGATGGGAAAGGAGGGAGAGAGGCAGGGAAAGAGGGAGAGAGAGAGAGGGAGATGGGAAAGGAGGGAGACAGAGACGGAGTAGTGGTTAGTGATGTTGGGAGAGAGAGAGATGGAGAGAGAGATGGGAAAGGAGGGAGAGAGAGATGGAGTACTGATAGTGGGAGAGAGAGAGAGGGAGGAAGAGAGAGGGAAAATGCAATCAATTCCTTTAAGTTTGAGCAGTTCCCCACAGAAAAGGGGGGTTGTTTTAATAATCTTTTCATGGTAAGCCTTGCATCCTTCATCCAAAAAAAGTACGTGCGTCCCCCCCAGCGGCATCATCAGGCTATTGCTGCAGATCTGCAGTTCTTCGGATGTCCATATTGTCCATGTTTCGTTTCGAGCGTGTGTGAACAGAACGATGACGGAGAGGCTCGGAACATCCGCTCTATCACTTTCCTGTCTTCATGTTTCCATACAGCTAGCCAGGGGCCATCTGCTGCATTTGCATGCATGATCGTAATATGAAAATTAAAGCATAAACACTTCATGAGCTCATGCAGTTGAGCAGAAAATACTCAGAGCAGTATGTTGACTTTGGTCCAACATTCTGGGCCACCTTGATCATAAGCTCCTCTCTGATCATAACAAGGTCTAATTATGAGTGTGGCTCTCACAGATCTAAGAATACAACCAATGTGAGATATTGTGATACCTACTTTGAATTCGCTTATTTAATCTATAAACAGCCTCATTAACACCTACATGTACAAGTGAAAAACACATGCTTGTTTGGTACCTGTGAATTTAAATATCCTGCCTTTTAATCTCTGACAGATTCCATATGCATCAGGTAACAAAAAACAAATGTTACCCAACAAAGCACTGCAATCTTTGCAATACATTAGATAAGCTAATAATCAGTGGTCTGTACTGTTACCTACTGGACCGAGTAAAGCTTAGGTTTTCAGCCTAACCACAGAATGTATGTTATGCTAATTGAATGTTTAATGCCACAGAATTGATGTAAGTTTAAACCTTATAGTGGCCATTAATGCTAAAAGACTAATCATTGTAAATATTTAGAAAGGTGCCCCCCCCTCCTGGATTGTTCCCTGCCTTGCGCTGTAGCCTCTGAGATAGGCTCCACAACTAACTGTCCAACTGAATATGACAACCGGGCATGGATGCATGGATGATGGATGGATGTATATATTTAATTTATCTTATGTTTGCTATTTCCATTGCTTATTTTTGCCATGTTGGACTTAAGAGCGACACCACACTATCAGTGCATACCGCCATACCACCAGACAGATCACATGTGGTGACCGGGCCCCTGCTTTACAGAAATATAACACCACATGCCATTGGACACGTCCGAAGATGTGATCTGAAAGACCTGCGACTGAGTGGCTGCTAGTCGCTCATTTACTTCCTAGGAACAGGCCCTCTGGAAGGAGCGTGGCAAAAGGCCGGCGCTGGATGTTAGTGCCCGTGTTCACATTTGCCAGCAGACATGCCAAACTGCCAGATGGCCCTGACCCACTGTGGCGAGGAAACACTAAGACTGACAGGCTGGGAGGAGTGAGATCTCTGCAGCACACAGACATTCTCTCAAAAGGCTCTGGAATGACACAGCCATGCGATGGCCTTTAATGTCCAAACTGTCTTAACTGCCAATCATACACAACTAAGCATGCATACATATTATTGGATTATAGATGAACTGTTCTGCTTTCATGGTGATCACTGTAAATTATGAGATGTTAGAAGGATTTCCCCCAAACAATAAGGAAAGTACTAGAGTAAGCAAAGATCTAACAAGCGAGTAGCAGCTCATGAATCTGTCACTCAGGCCCTGGTCCTGTGCCCGATAATCTACTGTGGGTGAGGTCTGGAGAACCATGGCTTGCTAGGTGGGACCTTCTTCTGTTGCATAATCCTCTCTTGCAGCCTGCGGGTCAGGAGGGGAGGGTGAGGTGGGGGCAGGATCTGGCAGTAACTGGCGCTGACTCATATCTGACTGGTTTCTGTGCCGCCTTGCCTGGCTTGCCATCCCCTCTGACCCCATTTTCCTATTCTAACCTTTCTTTGACCCCATTTCCTTACCCTGACCTTTCTTTGACCAGATTTCCCTGTTCTGACCTTTCTTTGGCGCTTTCTGCTCCAACCCCATAGCGAATCACCTGCTTGCAGCCACTCCAAAGAGGCTTTGAGGTTCACATTTAAGTTTGTGCAGGGATTTTTAAGCATTTTAATCTGAAAAAGCACTCAGGAACAGCTACTCCCACCGCACCCATTATTGTCTCATACTGTTCCCTGCTACCTTTACGTTATAATCTCTGTGCATTATTCATAGGCCTGTCAAATAAAATGTCACTGCTAAAACCCTTGCTGCAACTCGCTAACACAATACCAGCATTCGGGCTGAGCTCAGCACCCAGCTGACTGGGCATTATCTACAGGCCAGACCGAATCCTTCTTTGAGAACAGAACGTTTCCATTATTGCCCGCTGACTCAGTGCGTCAAGGCTTGGCACAGCCGCAGAGGATCTGTGGGGCTCTGGCCAAGGCCGTGCCCGGCAGCGTGTCCCACCTTCAGCCGCAGGGCGCTGTGCAAACGCTCTTTAATATTCCAACACGTGTCCGTCACTGTAACGTGAACTTACCAATATATCGCTATGGTTCTCTTTTGTAGGCCTAGCTACTTTCAGAGCATGCCAGCCATATGGCGCAGAAATACGAATAATTAATTTGAATGAATTAAACAGATTATCTGAGAAATATTCTATGACTCCAGTAGCATTTAACACATTCGCTGCACCATAATTTAAGTTAGTTTTATGAAATGTCATGTGGCACGAAGCATTTCCTTTGAGAAGTTAACACATGGCTAAAGGGCCAATGCACATGTGCAGGAAGTGGAGTTTAAGTTAACAAAAATACTATGAGGACCAAGGGCTTTGGTGTCATATAACAGCTTTAAATCGCCCCAATCATGTTATTATTTGTGTTATTTATTTAAAGGTGAGGGGCTTCACCCCACCCCAACTTTCACGGCTATGATTGGATAACCATATGTAAGTAAAAAAACACAATGCATTTTGGGATATCATGCCTGTTTGCTGTCTGTGAGAGGTACCGTAATAAAGCGGGTGGCGTCAGGTGTCCACGGACATGCAGTTTGTGGTCTCTCCAGTGAATAGCAGTTGCATTAACGCCACATTTTAAAATTCACACTGATACCAGCATGTGGTTTGTGACTAATTACACGGTGCTCCAAGAGGGATTCACAACAATAATGTGCTTATCTGCTAGTTTGTGAGGATCAGAGAGATAACCAGGAGCAAGGCGTTTAATCCCTGAATAAATCTGCACACTGCGCTGCATGTGTGTTCTGGGGGAAATGCCGGCTAAGCCCAGCAGGGTGCGCCGCTGAAGCCTGCCGTGGCTGCCGGCCAAACCAGCCACGGATGGATCACGCCATGCGTGTTTTCAAAGTTGGCCAGTAGGGGGCGATTAAAGATGCCCCTCCAGACGCCAGGCAGCCAGAAAATCAGCACAAGCCAACCGAAGCAAAAAAGCGGCCCAGCCATATTAATGTTTGGGGTGCAAGGCCCCCGGTTACGGCGCTGCTGGCCGCCAAGCAGGACAAGGAGGATACGTGAGCTGGTGTCCTCCTGTGACACGGCTGTGGGTGGCATCCGAAAATCCCACAGGCCTGCATGGGACCGCGTTATTCACAATGCCGCAACAGAAGGGGAACACCTACTGAGTCACAGAAAAAGGCGAAATGGGACTGGGGACAGTAAACAAGCACAGAGGGCTTTTGTAAGCACACCAGAGAGAAATACCTCAGAAGCCCAGAACTCCCACTGGATGGAAACATAGACGCCTCAGCTTAGAGCCATTAAAACAGTCAGCAGTTACCAGCATTGATATTTAAAGATCTGTATTTTGCAACTGTATTACAAAAAGAAGCAGCCGATAACAAAAAAAGTTTATATAAAAAATGTAAAGAGATCCAATGGTAAAATGTGTTTTAAATACAATTTTAAAGTACAAAAGAAAAAATGTGGCCTTCGGTAAATCTGACGTATAGCTATATAACAGCTTTGCACTAATGCGATAATTTGCGGGGAATTAGGCACATGTGGTGACTTGTATCAGTCACGCTTATCGATGTTTGCCAGAATGTTGAGGTTTGTGGTCAGCCAGCAGAACATCAGAATTAACAACATTGGATAACTGCTGTGAGGGTTTGTAAACCTGAGGCTTCAAGTTCTACGCCAGCAGAACTGTCCATAATCTCCCAGAGACGTTTGTGCTGTTTATATCCACTGTGGAGTAAAATTAATCCATTTTCAAGTATGATGGTGGATTGTGCAAACCCGATTAATCTCAAAACAATAGCGCCAGCACGAGCTGGCTTTGGAGGCATCTTCAGAAACCTGCTGGTTAATCAGCACGCACCAGGCTACCTCAAGGGGGATCCTACAGAGGAATTTTTTAACTCCAGCTGTTTGAATAGGAAATATGCAAACTCAATTTCCATTACAGGTAAAACTTCACATATTATGAAACAGTTGCATTTAGCAGCACTGAATGTGTCCTGTCCAGCACAATGCATTTGTAATGTCTGGATGCAAATCAGGACAATGTGAGCTGCGTCAGAAGCGTCACGGTATAAGGATCAACTTCAGCTGCTTGATGGAATGATTGAGGATGCTGACGTGTTAATCAAGCGCCTCACGCTTTCTCTTCTATGCCTGTGACGGACACGCTCTGCATTTTAACCCATTCATGCATGAATTATGATACACTGAGTCATTTTCTTATCCCTAAATGTGGGACCACATTTACAATGTCACAGTTCACAATTAATGGAAATGTGCAATTTAATACTTGTAAATA
>JABFEA020000044.1:13899731-13910118 GCA_019775915.2 Cyphomyrus plagiostoma
TTATTAATGTAAACGAACTAGTTCGTGTAATTCGTTTGGAGTTCACTGTAATTTGTATTGTGATCGCTAACAACTTCTTCCAGAATGCTCTCCGTTTCAGTGTGATTGTTTTTAAAGGTAATATTCACCATTGGTTGCTCCAGGCAGGTATACCTCAGGCTGCCTTTCTGAAGACCGTGAGCACGTCAGCCAGCGGTGGCACCTGCCTGGCGAGGCCATCGGACCGTTCCCCTTTGTCTTCCACCGATGGGGGCCCTCGTTTGCTTAACAGAGGAGGAGGCTGTGTGAAAAGGCGTGCAAACAGGCTGCTGAATACGGCGCTTTTCCCTGAGCACCGCGTCGCACTGTGCCGGCTCTGCTAAAAGAGCTGCATTTCTACTTCTTTTCAGCGTGTTTGAGGCAAAGGAGCCAGTGCGGGTGGGGGGGGTAGGGAGAGTAAGAGCGGAGACTTTCTTTTATTCTCGCTCGGTTGTTCTTTGCTGAAGAGGAGCCCTGGTGCTTAGGAGGGGTGAAGGACAATGGCAGAGTTGGCAGCAGTCGGGCAGGGGGCCAGCTGGCAGGCTGGGGGTTGAACTCCACCCCCCATGCACTCTCCGGACAAGCATGGCTAACCTATTGCCACTCCTGCCCCGTGGCCCTGGCTCATCAGGCCGGCACAGACCTGCATGCTAAAACACCAGGCTTCGCAGGAAGTATGTGCAGGCAACACAGGTGAAGGGAGGAGGCACTGGCGGTGAGATGGAAGTCTGCACAGCCCTCAGTGCTCAAGCACTGACCTTCACATTTATGTTTTATTTCACTTCCCTTGTTTGACACCCAGACAGAGAGTAACAGGTACAGTAGCCGGACTGGGAAAAGCAGAGCCTTGGGCAGTGGGTGCCCGTGATAGTGCACTGCTGTGGGTATCCATAATGTATGTGTGACGTGGGCACTCAGCGATGATGCGGTGACGCTTCCAGCAGTCAGGTTCTGGCAGACGCTTGTAGTCCTGTGGAAGGAGGGGCCCTTTAGGGCTTCTCGCCCTTGTGTACATGTTGGTTTGCCGTACTCCACTGAAACGGAATGGTTTGGTCCTTTGTCAAGGAGTGTGTAGTGCACATAATTCTGCTTAGAAACCTAGAGAAATGGCTGGAGAGTCCCTTCTGTGGAATAACACACGCTGAATTATGGAGACCATCTAAAATCCTGTTTTAGAAAATGGTGGGGGGTTCCCCAGATGGATCTGTCACTCTGAAATTAAACTGGAGTAAATCTTTAGGTTTTACATTAAAATACAAATGGAAGATAATGGCTTTTGTGAAAATAAATCTATACTGACTGGCACTAAAAAAATGGAATTGTTTTTAAGTTCTTCAAATGCAGCCGAGTTCGGAGTACCTTCCACGCATGAAACTGTGACATTAGCTATGAAAATAAATACTTCCACTGAAACACATTCAGTGTCATGTTCATGGTACTGTGATTACACTCTTGTTTCCTTTCACAGTCCAAAAACATGCAGTAATGTGTGTCCACAGTGTCCCCCATGCCATCGGCTCCAGGCCCCGTGACCCTGGACTGGATAAGTGGTTATGGATGATGGATGGATGTTCAGTTTGCCCTTTTCAGACAGACGAATAGCCCTTCCTGTCAGCTTATGCTTGGAGAAGGGAAAAATATATGAGTAGCGTTGTCATAAGAGGCATTTTGGTATCACCCACCTTTTTCGTTTCCACATGAAATGCCCATTCTCTGTTAAAAAGATCTTGTGTCATGGTGAGAAAACAGGATTTATTGTCATGAGATATAGATGCAAAACACCCCAAATTGAGCCATCGCACTCATACAATCCTGGGTCCATTGGACAGGACGCCACAGGAAGCAAGTAACTGCCAGGACGTGGTACTGTGGACGAGACAGGAGGTTCCAGAACAAGGCGAGTACAAAGAGAATGGTGGAGCTGGAGGGAAAGGCAGTCAGAACAATTAACAGGGCCGTAAATATTGCAGAGACTAGAGCATCAGGACAGTCACTGCCCAGTATATAATAGAGCTTGGGACCTTCTGTACTGATGAACACTAGCATAACAATGCCTTGCAAGAGTATCTTCACGTTCCTCTCCAGTGCAGTAGCATCTTGAGATTCCTCATTATAAATCTCTTGTGTTTTAATTATATGCAACTGATTTGACAGTCTGCTCTACAGATATACTTGTAGCCAGAGTTAGGGGGGAAGTGTGATGTAGCCAAAGCAGCAAAATTGATTCAGTAATAATGCTGAATAACGATTATCTGTGGTTAAATTGATGCCCCCTAGTGTTGGCTTTGTAAACAGTTGAGCTAAACAGTAAAGAAGCAAGTCTGCATTTACTTAGTCACAAACAGGTCAGACTGTAACAGGTTCACTGTAAAGATGGCAGAGTCGCAGACGTCGAGGTGTTGAAACGCCGGCATGAGCGTGAAGGCGGCTTGACTCACTGAAGGAAGAGGAGGACAACCACAACAGTCCAGTGATGAAGCACGGGGGCCAACAGCAGGACCTCATAATCAGGCCGAGTGTTTGTTTATGTGCCATGTGCCTTCCAGTGGCCTGTCTGTGTGAAATATCTGTTCAGTGGAACAAAGAATATTCTGTTAGGATAACTTTTGTGAGCTGTTCTGTTTCTGAGGACAAAAGGGTTCCGTGTCATAGTAAAAATGAAACCACCTCGTTAGTGAGTCCGTCAAGTAATTTTCTGCAGACAGTTGAAAGAAATGAACTGACATTTTATTCTGCTGCTTGGTCCTGGCTAACCCCTTGCATACCTGACTGTTCTGTCACGGATCTCAGTGCACGACTGCCCTTTTTTTTGCTGTCTGTAGTGCACCGAATTAAGCATCTTCTGTGCTGTTACTCTAGGAAAAAGAGACCTGGGAGGAGAGGGGGGCCATTGATTCAGTCATTCAATCCCTGTGATTGTCAGTATGGTTCCTTGGTAGTTAGTGATGTTGAGGTCACAGAGACAACAATATATTTTCTGATGATACAGATGCTCTAGGTCCCAGCCATGAGTCTGACCAGTCACCAGTCACGAATCTGGCTGGGGCAAAGGGGGCTCCAAGATATTTCTGTAGAGGTAACCTCCCTTCTTTTTGTTTGTGCTGATCTGTGATGAAAGAGCAATAACGCCAATGGCTCTCCCTCATCCTCCACTGTCGAAATAGCAACTGGTCTAGAAAGTTGCCTACATCAGGACTTCTGAAGGGCTTTGGGTTGTCAAGACAGGGTGTGGCTTTTCTCAGGCTGTCATAACAAACTGAAAAAGACACGAATCTTCACCATAATAACGGGGGCCTCACATTTTAATTACATGTGGTTCCTTCTCGGGCAAAATCTGATCTTCCCAAGCACCACTTTTTATCACCTTCTTCACTCATGGTTATGAGTCCCTCGGAGCAGAAGAGGACTCTTCCTGGATTGATTTTTGTCCATTTCTGAATTTGCCTTCTTCCAGCCTTTGCCAACACAAGTGTGAGCATCCCAGTGATCCTGTGCGCATCCTAAATATACCTCTGGGGCAGGATGAAATCTCTCCTCCCTTGAAGTAGGATGAAAGCTAGAAACGTCCCTTTGTACGTGATTGGACCGTGCCACCAGCTGCAGCGTGGCCCTGGCTCTTTAATGTCCCTTTGTCACCCTCCGTTTGTCCAAGGTGCGAACATAGTGGTGTGGGGCCGGCGAGCTGAAAGCATCCGCCGAAGACCTCGCATGCAAAGGCCTTATGAAAGGCGAGGCTTTCCAGATCGTGGAGCCTATTTTTGCCTGCAAGCGGCCCTTTAATTTGCAAGATGAGAGGGCCCCACTGTTCAGGGGATTTGATTTTATTATTTTTCTTGTGCTTTTCTCCATCATGTTTCCTCAGGGAATGGTGCCGCACATACATCAAAACTGGGAAAAAAATAATAGGAAGGTTGTTGTGGCGTTGTGGTTAGGGTTAGGGTTAGGGTTATTATCCACGAGGAGGGATAGGGTTAGGGTTAGGGTTATTATCCACGAGGAGGGATAGGGTTAGGGTTAGGGTTAGGGTTATTATCCACGAGGAGGGATAGGGTTAGGGTTAGGGTTAGGGTTAGGGTTATTATCCACGAGGAGGGATAGGGTTAGGAGGTATGGGGTAGTTATTATCCATGAGGAGGACCCGGCCACCCCCGGAATGTGACCCCTGGGTCTTAAGTAAGTGCCTCAGTGAGCACATCGAAGGCACTTGCCAAAGCCGTGTTAATTAAACGGACAGTCCATGCCTCTGAAGTGTACTGTGAAGCTACTGAGACCTGTGTTGTCTTGTCACTTGTGTCACAGTGTGTAAAATTGGGGGGGCGGGGTGTGTAACCACATCGGGGTTCCCGTCCTGTGTCCTCATTAACAGTCTGCTCCCAGTTT
Organism: Cyphomyrus plagiostoma; assembly: GCA_019775915.2. Taxonomy (NCBI): domain Eukaryota; kingdom Metazoa; phylum Chordata; class Actinopteri; order Osteoglossiformes; family Mormyridae; genus Cyphomyrus; species Cyphomyrus plagiostoma. The sequence continues at coordinate 13,904,130 of JABFEA020000044.1, forward strand.
GACACCAAGGTCATGCAATTAAATGGCTTTTCTTTTTGTCTCTTTTGTTTGCCTTGTTTGGGTGCTTAAGTAATGGACAACCTCACGTGCTCCTGTTTGACAAGGATGATGATGATGATCGCACTGGTCTGCAGCTGGGCTGCACCATTTCCCTGTCGCTGGGGGGCACGAGCGGGTGAAACGGCAGCATCTAGGCAGGAAGATTATCAGGAAACGTTCCTAATGGCTCCAGCAATTCACCCTACCTTTGCTAAGTGTAGGCTGTTTCCCCTAATTATTTTATAGATTCCTACCTGGTTTCTGTATCTAACAAAGAATCGGCAGTGACAGCCTCATTGCTGGACATCAGCGCTGCTGTGTTATGAACTCATGGACATCTGCTTGTGTGGAAAAAGGAAATAATTTATAGTATGTTTAAAGTGTATCCTCTAGGGATCTAAGGTCAGATTATTGCCTCCCTTCTTATGGAGGTGGGTGTGGTGCTGCTGTTGACCTACTGAAGCCAGAAATACATATGCCAAGTAGTTCTGATAAAGTGCTGTTTTATACACACACACACACACACACACACACACACACATGTAGGGTAAACATATCTTTATGTGGACCGCTCATTCCTTTCAGTGGGAAAAATGCTAATGTTAACTAATGTTAACTTTAATCCTCATCCTGCCCTAACCAAAACCATAAGTAACCAAACAAAATACAAGAGTTTTTGCATTTTTAGTTTTTTCATAAGAGTCACCAATTTTTATAAGATAGTTTTCCCTTATGGGGACCAGGAACCCGATCCGCACACACACACAAACAAACGCACACACGCAAACGCACACACGCACACACACACACATACACACACACACCTGACCAGCCACCTCACAGCCTTGAACCTCCTCAATGATGGATTACCAATTTATACTTGGGTTGCCCTTGGTGACTGTCTTCCTTGACCTTGTCTTCTTCAAGTTTCTCTACTCTACCAGCTTGGGTCCCTTAGCTCCCAGAAAGCCTAGGAAAGGTTCCTGCATCTCAACATGCATCTCACAATCAAGAGTCCCATCTGGTGCTTTCAGGTGTTTTACTTAGGAGTAGCTGAACAGCTGAAGTGGCAGCTATCATACAAATTTGTCCATGAGCATGGCCCTACCACTGAATATTAGCTGTTGATACTGTGCAAAGATTTTAATGATGTAAAATAATCCATGTTACTCTGGGTTAATGCATCCATGGTTTCATGGCTTCTGATAAAGGTAGGGGGGGGCTCTAATCCAACGACAGCAGTCTGGGCTGCTTTTTTAAAATAGTTTTTAATATTCCTCCTGTCTTTAATTAGCCGATGCCTAAAGATTATTTTAAGCCCTGAAGAGCCTTGCAGCCCTCCAGAAATGAGATGAAAGTGAGCTGGCCTTTGAATCGAGAGAGATGAGTTCATTGCTGTAATTAGTCTTTTCTATCTGCAGTGCTCTTGAGAACTGCATTTAACTAATGATATTGCCATCATCTATCTGCTCTGACGACTAAAAAGTGCATCAGACAGCAACGACCCTGCACCCTTTGCTCTCCACCTCATCCCTGCTCGCAAAGCTAATGGCCTCGTGGTACATTCCAGAAGAACATTTTACTTGTAGCAGACTCCTGTGCGTGATTGAAGGCTCATGCATGACAAGTGCAGCTCTGATCACAATGCTCTCAGTGTTATTCTGGCCTAACTGGAGTTGAGCAGAAAGATCATTATATCAAAACATTGATAAACTTTAAGATTCTTTACATTCTGTCTTTCTGTTCTTTGTAAGTCATTTTGTGGATTTTGGTAAAACTGGGTAAATCTCAGCTTTTTGCACCTCAGGGTTAGAATCATCAATTTGTGCCTGCTATGTGGTTATTGTTTCAGATGTTTCCAGCTTTGATACTATTGATATTCTTATAGGTTTTTTTTAACTTACAGTAGAACAGAACCATCAAGGAATGCCAGTTTCGTGAGATTCCAAAGGATGTTAAATACTGCTAGAGTGACCAGCGTTCAGTCAGTATTGGGAAAGATAAAACTAGCTTTATACCGGCAAGTACAGTTGCCGGGTGAATAATTCCAAAACTGCTTACGTGTTCTTTTGTGAAGTTAGAGGTTAACTTGGTCAGACTGGGCAAGTATTGACTTGCAGTGTTAGTGTAGGTGTAAAGTGACGATCTCTCACTGTAATATCTCACAGATTTTCTTGTCACACTGCAAATTTGGATGTGTAACTGCCTTTACCTGTGCTTTTCATCGAAGGAGAATATAACATTTCTCAGTTTCACCTAATTTCAACACTGGTCTGTTTCTCCAGGGTCTATTCTAGAGACTGAATACTTTTAGGCTTAGGAAGATTAAAGTTCAGTAAGGGGGATTTTGTTTCCTAGAGTGGGAGCGGACGGGGTTTGACAAATGCAAATAAGGTGGTTTAAGCCCTCGGGAATCTAGTTCATTGTGCCTGACAGCAGGAGGGATACACAGGTGCAGCAATTGGACTAGGTAGGATTGTTATCACTGATAAAAACATCTATCATGACAGCAGCGCTTGAGTCATGAGTCTCTGGGAAACTACCAGATTCATCTTAATAGCCTTCAAGATTTCTTATTTATTTGTAGGCACTTTTACTTAATTTCCCAGAGGATTTGTTTGTCTGAATATAAAATGCTTTTCAGTGGAATTAGGTTGTTGAAAAAGTTTACCTGTCTTGACTGCAAATATAGTCTAAAATGCCATCAACTTCTTGGTTAAGTGGCAGTGGTTCTGTTCAGAGGTACAGATTAAGGATGGGATGGAAGAGGTTGTCACCTTTGCCCTGGAAAGAGTATTGAGGTGCTGGTGGGCCCCCCTTCCCCTAACTCTAACGTTCAAATGAACCTTAATCTTCGGTTTCTTACCACATGTAACCTGATCCCAAAGGCTCTATCTTTCAGATTAGAGCCGGATATAACTAAAAGTGCACAATGAAACTTTCATTGCCTAAATCTGGTCTAATGTTCTGGTTTAACATGCCACTAACAGGTGCCCGTGGAGAACGAGAAACAGCCATTTGAGTTGACAAGTGTACTTTCCTGTATGGGGCTGCCTGGTTCCATACAAACCACAGAGAAAGGTTTGCCCCAGGGGTAACTGTGTCCATTACAGCCCTTCTGGTGGAATAGAAAGAAATCTTTATGACCTGGACTCAGCAAAGCTGACGAGTAAGAGAGAAAGAAGAATGCAGAGAAACCCATTCACAGTCGCTTTCTTTCATGTTTACAGCCAAGAAAAAAAGGAACACAAAACGGCTTGTTTAACTGCACTTTGCATTTGCCTTCTTATGTGCTGTGTACTTCCTCAAAGTGTAAAGAGACAACTGAGATAATGTACTGAAATATTTTATGGCTCTCTTACAGGAATGGCCTAAATAGGGAAGATGTAAGTGCTTTTAATAACTCCACAGGAGTCTTTTCAAATGTAAAATCTACCTCATTATAAATTCTTCAGCACCCTGTTGGAGATTGTAGGCCATTAAAGTAAACCATCTCACACTTTGGGCATTCGTTCATACCACTGCTGGAAGAGGACAAATGAGTCCATGTCTCCACTGTATGTCTGGAAGCGCTGAACACCACAGCTTTTTCCGTTTGAACCATCAGGTAGCTTGTGACCCTGCATCTCTGCTTCTTAGCTTCTCTGGTTTGTACTTCAGCTACTATGGAGATGGTGCTGAACTTCTGTTTCTTTATAAATGATTACAGCCCTTCCCCAGTTTGTTGAAGTAATGGAGCATTTTTCAATGGCACTGCTTTTAAGTATGTGGTTTGATGTGATTAAAGTACAAAGGTTTCCCTTTTCTCTGATGGAGCATTTGTAATCATTCTGGCTGTAGCTGGTGAAGGAACTACTTAAAATTTGGGTATATTTCTTTGTTTGCGTGTTTATTGTTTCGTTGAGAACCTGTGCCATAATGGACTTTCTTTTCTCTTCCATAGTAATCCACAGTGGCATGCTTGTGAATAATGTCCCACAGCCTCATGTCCTCCAAGGATGTAGAAGTCCAACTTTCCCAGTATTTACATATTTGTGTTTTGTGTTGTGTCTTCTTCTTCTGTAGGCCCTTTGGAGAATCTGTCTTCAGTGGCTGCTGTCTGGATCTTACCGTGGTTAGGACGCTGTTGGCTGTCCCACATCACCACATCAGCCTCCTCTGGCACATGATGGACTCGTGGTAACAGTGACACCTTGTCACAAGGATATTTGCTGGCAGTTGCCTTGCAGCCAAGTGCCCTCCACCCACCAAGACGCTCGCTATCAGTAAATGGTGTCTGATGATGTAACTATGAGGGGCCTTGGGAACGTGTGAGCAACCTAAGATTAAGGACTGACGACTGGGCTGATCTGGGGGCGGAGCCCAAGGGGGAACCAATCAGTATGCAGTCAGATGACCTGTTCAATAAGAAGCTCAGATCCCTGAATGGGAACATGGGACCTCCGACCCCCAATGCCCAGGGGGCACCAGCGATGCCTAAAATGGGCGTCCGGGCAAGAGTGTCAGAGTGGCCCCCGAGGAAGGAGGCCTGGGAGGGCCGTCCTGGGGCCACCTACGAGAGCTTGGTGATAGACTTTCAGAATGGACAGTCAAGTCCTGGGTTGGACGTGGACGAGCAAGGTAGAGCCATCCTCTTGGACCCTGCCTTTTCTGAGTCCAAGTACACTCTCGGGGATATTCTGAGCCACTCTCAACACAAAGGGCTTCATCCCATCCGGCAGAGAAGCAACAGTGACGTGACCATCAGTGATATCGATGCAGAGGACGTGGTGGCTCAGAGCGCCGTCAATCCCAACACTGGGGCCTCTCTGCACCGTGAGTACGGTAGCACCTCGTCCCTTGACCGTTCGGGCTTGTCTGGGGATAGCTTCCTAGGTGCAATGAAGGGCTACCGGCCAGAGACCCTAGATCCTCGGGTAGCGCCACCTATGGGTTTTCCCGAGCTGCTGCACTATGATACCACCGTGACCTCCCTCTCTCCGAGCCTGCAGACGGCGGCACAGATTGCCCGTGGTGAGATCGTGCATCTCCCAGGTTTCGACTGCATGGATGGTGCCCTCCTCTATAGTCGCGACCGGGACCGGACCTTCATGCAGCGGCTTCGGGCAGACAGCTCAGAAACGTCGCTATTCCGGAAGCTGCGGCCCATCCGCAGTGAGCACGATGTGCTCCGGCTGTCCACAGAGCAGGATGATGGCGGTCGCTACAGCCGTCCCCTCAGCTTCCAGAAGTGCTTTGCACATTACGATGTACAGAGCATCCTGTTCAACATCAGCGAGGCGGCTGCCAACCGTGCCAACTTGGCGAAGAGAAAGAACACCACAACAGGGGCATCCGCCGCTTCACAGTACCAGGTGTCTGGGGGCATTCAGCTTTGCGAGTCCCCACTAGGCAGCCGGGAGGACCTCAACTCCAAGGAGAGCCCAGACACCGACGAGGGTGACGGGAAGAGCAATGGCCTGGTCCTCAGTTGTCCATACTTTCGCAACGAAATCGGTGGCGAGGGTGAGCGGAGGATCTCCCTCTCCAGAGCTAACTCTTCCCCCTATGGTGCCGGGGAGAGCTGTTCCTTTGAGTCATCCCTCAGCTCCCATTGCACAAATGCGGGGGTGTCCGTGCTTGAGGTGCCCAAGGAGAGCCAGCCCATCCACCGTGAGAAGGTCAAGCGCTACATCATTGAGCACATCGACCTCGGCGCCTACTATTACCATAAGTTCTTCTATGGCAAAGGTAGGATCCATAGTCGGTAGAGAGCCCATGTGTTCGCAGACAGGTGTTTTTAGTTGACCACCGTTGATAATCCCTACCCTGATTACCCATAACCATAAATTTTAATGGTAATTTTGTGCAGTTGGATTAGTTCTGGGTTGGTTTCAAGATTCAAGATTCAAGATTCAAAGAACTTTATTAATCCCAGAGGGAAATTGCTTGTGCTTGGTTACAGGTGCTC
>JABFEA020000044.1:13938213-13954167 GCA_019775915.2 Cyphomyrus plagiostoma
TGAGACTGCTGCCCCCGCGACCCGACCTCGGATAAGCGGAAGATGATGGATGGATGGATGGATGGATGGATGGATGGGTATTAGCTATTAGGCTACAATGCATTTAACAGCATTTGCTCTATCTGTAATTATGTTAATTTTATTTTATTATTTTAATCACACTATAAACACTGATAAATTCCTGATCCATCACTGCTTGTACAGCCTTTGTACGGCTCAGTAGGATTGTTAGCTGTGTAAAACACCCACCATGATACAGTAGGTTTCTTGCCTACACAGCCATGGGTTTGTATCTAAACGCCACTGTTTATTTTTTGACCTTTTTTCATATTATGACGAATGAAAGCTCTCATTGATTAAGAAGTGATTCATTATTTTAACCAATAGTTTGCTCTTTGTTTTATTTGCTTTCCCCGTGTTTTTTTTCCTATTTAATGCTGTGTACACATAAGCACTGAATGATAAATCGTTTCACCATCCTCACCACAATATCCACAATGTCCTCTCCCATCACACCATACTCATGAAGAGAGAGGCACACAAAAGTACTCTAGCAGCTACATTCAAAGCACTTGACATTATAGGTGTTTGTACAGCAGGATGTTTAATCTTTTCACCTTATATACTCCACCCTGGACTGCATTCTTCACCATCAATGACGTGAAATGTAATCAAATGTAAGCTTCTACCTACTGCCGAAAAACACACCTGAGTTTCTAATTTTATATACAAGTTTCTTCCTCACAATTAGCTAATCATTTGCATACATTCTGTACACCTGATTCTAATTAGCCTTTTAATTTAGACAACAGAATTAATGGTTGACTGTCAGGGTCATATGAAATATATATGCTTTTTTTTTCTCTTGCACTATCGACTCAGACCTCACAAGCTGTGAGTTTGGCTCCAGATGTCTGGAATTCACTAGTTCTCCCTGTGTTTGTGTGTTTGTTTGTTTCCCCTGGACACTCTCTACTCCATCAATCAGTATAACTAAGTTACTATTGGTGTGTGTGTGCGTGGGCATGTGTGTGTGTGTGTGTGTGTGTGTGTGTGTCTGCGTGTGAGTGTGTGCCCTCCCTGTGATGGATGGGCATGCCCTGAGCATCTTGGGGTTTGTTCCAGACTGGCAGTGACTCTGCATTGAATAATCTGTTGAAGAAAATGAATGGGATGGAATGGATTTCTAGTATGAGGCTGATGTATCTTCCATGTAGCACAAAGTTGACATGAAATATGTCATATTCTCTGGTTTAACAAATGGGCTGCTGAATGTACCGCTGTGTGAGGTGTCCTGTATTTTGACCACATTGCAGATGCTGAGATTCATGCCTGTCAGCGTAGGAAATCATTCACCTGGGATTAGAGGTGTCTGGAGGAATATAGCCTCCCTTGCCTTGAGTTTCTTCCTCATTGTAAGTTGTTATGAGGACTCTCTAAGGTGACAGTCACAGCCCTGCCCCCCTTCTTTGCTAGGTGGTCACCAGGGGCTGCGAGACCTCGGAGATGACCCTGAGACGGAACAGCCTGGGCCAGCTGGGCTTCCACGTGAACTTCGAGGGGGTTGTGGCCGACGTGGAGCCTTTCGGCTTCGCCTGGCAGGCGGGGCTACGGCAGGGCAGTCGGCTGGTGGAGATCTGCGGTGTGGCGGTGGCCACACTGACACATGAAGAAATGATCGACCTGCTGCGTACATCGGTGACTGTGAAGGTGGTGATCATCCCGCCACATGAAGATGGCACGCCCAGGAGGTAAGGCTTCACCACAGGCTGGCTACACGGAGGCGACCCATGATCTGACTAGTACCTACACCAAGTGGCTGGTTTGGCAGTTCTTACTACCTCTTAAAGTTATGAAAACAGAAGTATGAATCTTCTCAAAAATGTCTGCTGTCTAGTAGCTCAGCTTGGGCTTCTGCTAATATCTCCATTTGCCAAGATGCTCTTGCTTATGAGGAGATCCTGCTGTGAGTTGAGGTTGCTACCCGTCAAGCTTTCATCCAAAAACAGATGTAGTAGAAGAACTTCTTCTCATTTCCATTGTTTACCCAGATGTATGTGTGATGTGTGTGTTTATATGAATCTACATACTTTTTTGGACCAAATGCTGTTTACAATCTAACACACGCTGTGAAATCTTACCAATTTCATATAACTGGGTGTAGTAATAGATTTACTAGGATTTTATAGAAGTTTGAAGTTTATACCACCTAAGCTAACAGCCTTCTGGGGAAGTCGGAAAGCCATTTTGAATTTTTCTTCATTGCCTCCTTCCTTTTTTCAGTAATTTGTCTTCTTTATTTTATTGATTCTCTGGGGTGAAAGTTGGTTTATCTACCTTCTTCGGAGAAGTTCTTATAAAGAGTGCATAACAGATGGGTATAGGGACCTTGTCCTGACCCCTTTTGGAGAGTAAGCATGATAGTTATTGGTTTTTGTTGGTGGTGTTTGACTAGAGAGCTATAATAAATATCACCATGTACCTGTAAGTCACCGTAATGTTTTTTTTCCACTTTCTCCTTGCTTGTCGAAGGCAAGTTGCTGAGAATCGCTGTACAGTCAGTTGTCTCTCTCTGTCTTTTACTTTTGTTAGCTTTTCAGTCTTTTCTCCTGACTACCAGCTGCCTGTTCCTGCATCTGTACATTTTTTCACCACTTCTAATACAAAAACTATTGATTCTTTTGATGCACCAGCCACTGTGAGGCTCGGGTTAATCTGTTTGCAGCCCCCTCTCAGGATCTCACTGCTCCCTCTTTCTTTATTTTTAAATTTATACACTGATGGTTTTTCAAGATATTTGGCTGGAAGAAAAGATGGATGTGTGGATCTTTTTTTTTTTCCCTGGGCTGTTCTCTGTATGTGCAGGCGAGGTTACTTGATTTGAGAGGTAAAGGTCCGGTTAATGTGTACAGCGCGTTTGTGGAGAGTGGCGCAGGGTTGGAGTTACAGATAACACTGGCGTATCACTGATGTAGCGTCGCTGAGGGCGTCGCTGAGGGTGCCAGCCAGAAACTGTAACTGCCAGGTGTCAATCCTCTGCTTAGAGCGAGATGCATTTTATGACAGCTTGCCTGTGAACAAAGTAGCAGATCACTGTGAATTTTTAGGTCTTCATTAATGAAGATTTAGGTAAAAAAAACGTAGCACGGTGGTCTTACACCTCCAGTGTTGGGGGTTTGGTGACCTCGTCCCCTCTCTGTGTGTGTGTGTGTGTGTGTGTGTGGATTAGGTTTATATTGTAATAAAAAAAGTGTCTGTGCTAAATATCCCTTCATTCACTGCTCTCCTTGATCTTTATGTCTCCCTCGTTACTTGTCCCTAATCCATGTACTTCTGTGACACTTGTACATGGTTGATGGGTGACACCATCGGCCTGCTGAGGGGCACAGCCTGACTCAGCATCAGCAGTGCTACTTTTCTCCCTCTCGAGTTTATATGAGAAGCAGACGTTGAGACACTGAGGGAACATCGGCGTTGGATCTCAAGAGCTCCGCTCATGCTTAGTGTTTAGTCACCACAGTGCCGCGATAAAACCCTAACCCTCAAATGAAACATAATTGGGTCTTTCCATTTGGCCAGGAATATGGTGCTCAAAAATGACACTGCATCATGTAATTGCAGTAGTAATTGTGGACCATGTACCATATCGGTGGCTCAAACCGACAGCTCTGCATGCCCCACTTTGTCTGTGTGTACTTTCATATATTTATTCTGGAGTCTCCTCCTTTTTAAGCTTTGTAATGTGCTGTGTAAGCTCAAACCTGATACCCTGAAGAAGTATTTATGCCAATGCCAGTATAGCCCATACAGTCATCAGTTAAATGTGTTCCTGGCTGGTCAAATCTCTGTTTAGGTCAAAGGTTATTTCCATATGCAGTCTTTTCTTTTTAGTGCCAGGTTCCATGACAATACAGCGTCTGATCTGAGTTTGTCAGACCCAGTGTTAGATATTTGAGTACATTCTGAGTTTCCCTTTATAAACCCAGTGTGTTTGTGTGAGTTTCTTCCTGGTTTATTAGCAAAGGCAGCTAAGAGCTTCCTTATGGATCAGTATCAGTTTGCAGACCGCAGGCAAGCCTCCCTGGGTGCTAAGAACCCCCCCCCCCCCCCACATACACACACATCTGCCTGCATGGCCCTGTGTTTCAGCCAAAACTGGGGGATTAAGGGATCTTGATGCTCATCTATGAACCTGTCGTCAATGCCGCCTTGCCCTAATGAAGACAAAGTGCCAGGGACGCGAGCCTCTATCAGGCAGCCATGTTTTTATTGACAGCTATCAATGAGGCAATTACAGAGCGTTCCGCCCTAGAGCTTGGTCGGTGCTGAGATTGCCAGAAGGGAGCCATGGCTGGCCTTGCTTCATAAGAACTGACCCAGTCGTGGCCCAGTTCTTGGCAAGGAGCCGTGGAAAAAGCTAGTCCTGTAACACGTACAACAGATCCCCGGCCAGATGCTATGCCGGCGAAGACATCTGCCCAGTTCCTTGGAGCACCAACTGTAGATCTGTAGATCTCATTGGTTAGTGTAAGACAAGTCTGGCTCCTGGAATCTGAAGCGTACCTTTAATCCCCAACTTTTGGATATTCCTCACTCTCTGGGCAGAAAACTCAAAATTATGAGATGAATAAGTTAATTTGAGCTAGAGAAGCAGGACCATTTGTCACCCCAGTATGAACTCACACATCCTCAAACATTGCAGAGCTATGGGAGAGGGTCAAAGTATCAGGGCTTTTTCAGCTATTCTTATACTGTGCTGTACCCTAATATGAGAGGTACATTTAGGGTGGACGTCATGTCCAGCTTAGATTTATGAAATAGGGGGAAAGCTCTTGCAGGTATCCTGTGGTTTAATGTAAATGGCAGGAAGGCATTGGACAATTTATCATGGTTTTGTTATGATGTTTTCCTGCTTGTTTGTTATCAGGAGTCCTCCTTAAGCAGAAGGTACAGCTTATTTATATGTCATGCTGATGTAGGATCCGCGGAGCACTCAATAGTCATGCTAATAGTAAAATTAGCATCTATACCCAAGGCATGGGAAACCTGAGAGCGTGACTTTATAAGACCCAGGAGAAATTGATCTAATACTGCACTAAAAGCACACCAAATGTGCTGCAGGATGCCAACCCAGTGGCATGGTACGCCAAGCCCAGTTTCACTTCAATTCCTTCATTTAACCCCAGTTGACCTCGAGGTCTCCTTGCACCTCTTCACTTAAGGGCTTTTCCGGGAGACCACAGTACCCCATGTGACCAAGAGCCCATTCACAGCCTCATGACCCATGGCTTGGTTCTCAAGATGGTGCTCAGTGGTTATGCCATCCTGCCCGGGAGCTGCAGTTTGATGTGGCGTGAAATATCAGGAGGGCCCTCAGTGGTGGCCTCAGCACGCAGGTCCGTGCTGATGCAGCAAGGTGTGTGAAATTGCAGAGCCACAGAATGGGGGCCCATGCAATGTGCTGGGGGAGGGGGCTGCTGGGCGTAAGCGGTGCTTCGTGCTGCCACGAGACTCAGGGATTTGTCATGGTTCAGTCCCAAAGCTGAGAAGTCCTCCTGTGTGCTGGGCCCTTCCTTGTTTGCACAGAAATGGAGAAGTGATACCAGCTGGCCAGACAGGGCTGCTTCCTGTGTTGCACCACGAGACAACGTCTAGTCAGGAGGCTGCAGTGCAGTATGGGAAATTCATCCTTTACATTGTTTCGCCTCCTCTGGGCCTGGCTGTTCCACCTCCCCAAGCTGATGCTTATAAATAAAGTTAATTAATTAAAGACAACAGGCATGTTCCAACTAGTCCACGTTCATTAGCCTGTAACCAAGATGCCTCAACTGCCTTGATTTTCTTTTATTTTTTCACATCATAATTGGATGAGTGCTTCCCCCTTGAACATGCTGATCCATTGTGGGTAATCAAACCAAAGAGGGAAGGTCAGATGTCACATTCAAACAGGACCCACCATCTGTTTAAACATTCCCACCAATGCTGGCATTAGTCTGAGTAATAATGTAAACCACACTGCTCTAACCGGCTATGTATAACACACATTGATTTAGTGACATATTGATTTTGCAACAATCAGCATTTCATTGGTGTTTAATCTATGCTTGGTTTTAAGTAGCACACTTTCTCTGCTGTGAAAACACCTTGTGCATCTCCTTTCAGCTTAGTGACCTGAAAGTAAAAATTGCCATTACTCTGAGTGTGCGAGTACCGTGTGCTTATTCGCTGAAGTATCTCACCGCAGATGGCTGTCCACTGTAGAATTTTGAACCCAGAACCTGAAATGGTGTTTATAACCATTGTTGCCCGGAGCTCAGCTCATTTATCAAGTGGCTGGGGCCCCTCCCTGGGACAGGCCTGACCCCGGCTCCGTGTGCTGACAGGGGCTGCTCAGAGCTATACAGGATCCCCATGGTGGAGTACAAGCTGGACAGCGAAGGCACCCCCTGCGAGTACAAGACCCCGTTCCGCAGGAACACCACCTGGCACCGCGTGCCTGTGGCCGCCGGGCAGCCCCTGTCACGTGGCTCCCCCACCCAGGGCCCTGAGAGGCCATCCTGCCAGCCGCTCCTCCAGCAGGCTCAGGTCGGCCTGCCCCGCAGCACCTCTTTCGACCGGAAGCTGCAGGACAGCTCCAGGTACTGTACCTCTGCTCTTCTCCAGAGTGCCGTCTTGCCATATTCCCTCCTCCATGTCTGCTTCATTCCTTGACTGTTTTCCACTCTCATTTTCACCTTGCTGGCCTCAGTTATCTGCATGTCATGGGTCATATGTGCCCATGTTCACAAGGGACAAATTTGGGAGCCTGCACTTCCCTACCTGAAGGGGGTGATGTGATGGTATTAGGAGGCAATGCCTGGCAGGCAGCTGACATACCTCTGCTGCCTGATTGAGCCCAAAAAGCTCAGCATTCCCCATAGCACCATTCAGGAATGCCTTACCTTAAAAACGGATGCCCAGCTGTTTCCCTGACGATTCCTAACAGTATTCCTCAACTTGGAACTGAAAATCAAAATCTGACCCGTGTCCTACTTGAAGGTGATGCCAGTCATGCCATGCATTAATAACAGGTGGAGAACCGTGCAACTGCCCGCTTGCCAATGCTTTTGCAAATTCATCTTCATGTTAAATTGCACTGTGTGAAGCTGAATTAACTCCCAGTGTGTGCTATTGCAGCATGATCTAGAAACAGGCTGTCTGAGAGAATGGTTCTTATGGGGAATGTGGAAAACTGTCTTCATCTTTTGCCTCGTGTTCTGCTTCACTGTCAGGGCTTATCCAATCTCACCCTAAGCCACGCCTGTGTGTGTGTCACTGTCATTAATGCAGCATGACCAGTAGGGGTCACTAGGGGCGCGAGGAGAGTGGTGCCCTCATTGTCCAGAATGAATTTCCACGCCTCCCAGTGATGGCATCCTGCTGTGCCCTGTGTCCCTCAATTCGCCCCCCCCATCCCATCACTACCCCCCAGCCACGCTGCTGTTCACATCTACGAAGACTAAAACACACAAAGGGCCTCTGGGGTGGGGGTGAGGTAACCCCCACAGTGCAGGTGGCCAGGCCTGAGTGGGGCCTTCCATCCAAATGAGTCTTACTCATTGTCAGCAGCCTCCCCCCCAAATCCCCCCCATCGATTTCTTGCTGAAACAAATCAATTTCCAAATCTATTTTCATTCATGATCTCAGGAAGGAGCCCTTGGCATAGTAGGGCTACGTGGAAGATTAGTCTCTCTGAATGTCAAAAGGGTGTTTTTTGCAGACAGGAATTGCTCGTATACAGTCTACACCTAAGATTACCCTGGGATTACCCTCCTGTGCTGCTGCCACATCTTTCTGTGTATTTCCTTACTTTTGTTTAATAATTGAAGCCAATCATCTTATTTGCATTCCTTAGGGTCCAGTTTCTACCTTGTGTGTATGTATGTAACTTGGTGTGTGTGTGTGTGTGTGTGTGTGTGTGTGTGTATGTATGTGCGCACGTGTGTTTGCTTTTAACACAAGACTTATCAAGTATTAAAACCACCCCAAGTCAAGTCCTTCAAAGGAGCTACGAAGTGTGGTCCATCTTCAGCTCACAGCAGTCCAGCAAATGAGTTTACACACATGACATAGGCACCATTTGAATCCCATGACATCGGAGGTGTGTTTTCTTGTGCCAGTGAGTGGCAGTGTGCTGAAAATGAGGGAGAAATGAATTTATTCAGTGCACACTCCTGTAAGCAGGAGGTAAAGCAGAGCTCATCACAGCTCCGCGGCCTCATTCACAGCCCAGAGTGTTAATTGGGAGAGTTCCTAGTCCCCGCTTTGGATGCCAGTGTTTGCACTGATAATCTACCAGGCACCATGGAGGTTTTACCACCTTTCTATGGAGATATCATTGCCTCTCTGTCTCCCCTACCCGTGATCCACTGATCATGTGACCTGCATGCTTGACTTGATTGGTCGTTTCCAAAACAGCTTTACATACTTCCCCTTTAGCCAGAGATAAGTGGCGTTGGGTTTCATTGTGCAAGACAGAGCATCTCCACACATTGATTTTTGGAGGTAGGATCAAGTTCAGTTAGAAGTAGGCGGCTTTTTAACTTTGAATGAGAAAAACATTTTATCCTTTAGTTAGGGGTGAAATAGCAGTAAAAATGGAAATATCTTTTTTCTTTATTGCCTGTCATCTCCACCTTCATCTGGCTCTCAAAAGCTTCAGTTTGCTAATGATAAAATATATTGCACCGAATAAAAACTCTGCTGCCGTCTTTTTTTTTTCCATGACATCTGGGGGTCACCAAGCATAGACCAGAGGACAAAAGGCAGTTTCTAGATGTAAATTAACAATGACAGTGGCAGGCCATTAACACCTCACGTTATGTATAATTGCCGTGATATTGTGAGATTCAATAAATGGGAATCAGCAACATTATTCCTAGCCCACGACTTCACTTAGAGTGTTCTGGAACGGGTTTACACAGAAGAACTGTGACCTCCAGTCTTTCACAAAGAGCCTGCGATTGGTGCCACCTGCAGCCTGTTCTGCTTCTGTCTTCTCTGGGAAATGCCAGCAGTACCATTTATTTACATCATTGCTCATCAGTTGCTTTCATCATTAATTATAACCACTCACGTTATATACAGATAGCTGCTGCATTGTCATCTGAAGATTTCAAGGTTCTTTGACTCCACTTCTCCTCCAGAACCGCGCAGCACCGACCTTGGCCTTGTGAGGGGCATGTCCAGTGCCAGAACTCTCACCCCACGTCACTTAAACAAGGGTGACGTTTAATTAGTCTGCAAGCCAGGGAGTTTGTTCAGTGGCAGATTTAGAGAGGAGATTGGGGCTTTGGCTATGAGGTTAGACATTCATGAGTTATCTTGGCAAGAGCTTTCGAAAGACAGAACATCCTTCAGGTTTAGTAATGTAACTCGGAGAAAACAGTGCCCTGCTACCGGGTTATCTTGACTTAATTTAAGCTATTAAGCTACAAGATAATATCGCTTGTTTCCCTACAGTCAGTATCCTAAAGGAGCTCGCTGTAAGTGCGGGGAGTCGAAGTTCTGGCCGGGGTGACACGTCTCTCTCGCAGTACCTCCAGAACTGGTGGCGGTGTGCTGAACCCCATCCATCCCTTGGGTTTTTCAGGGCAATGCAGGACCTGGAGAGCCCCCAGATCTCCCTGTGCGGTAAGGGGGATCCCAGCCAGCACTACCGGAGCTCCCCCAGCAACCAGTCGTCGTCGAGCGACCCCGGCCCGTGCGGCAGCGGCACCTGGGCCCAGCAGGCTGGATACGAGGGGTACGGTCGCGAAGCCCACCCCCTCTATCGTCTGTGCAGGGTGGCTGCTCGATTGCGCGATAACCCCCCATTTCCGGATATTTAATACCCCCCCTCCCCCCGCCACCTCCCCTCTCGGTTCCTGCGATGTGTCCCTGATTAACTTTCGGTATCCATGGTAGCGAGACAGACAGGCTTAGCGTCGCCCCTTGGTTTTCCTCTCAAGTTGCTGCCGTATGTCAGACCTCCTGAAACGCTGTTGTATCAATGGAGAAACCAGCTGGCTTAATACAGCTAGTAAGTCTCAGCCCACAGCTGGCGCCCCCTACAGGAGATGGTACTTGGTAGTTTCCTGTTTGTGCAGAGTGTTGTTCAGATACTCTTGCTGGAGATCTGTTGCTCTGTACAATAGCAGTGATGATAATGACAGGGCCGATAGTTCAGTTCTGTCACTGCGGGTCTTTTCCCCAGGGGGCTTCCTATCTGCATGGGTTCCTGGCCCTGCATGAACGAATCATACACCAATCTATTGCACATGCTGATTGTGTTTGATGAAGAACCTGGGAAATCGTCATGATGATCACAGCGTAGGCCATCATGGCACATTTTTGCATCATCCTGAGCTGAAAACTTGCAGCCTCATGTAATTGGCTTCTGTCCCATGCTTGAAATGAAAATAAATGCCAAATGCAGCTGTGCAATATTTATATTGCATCATTTATTTCCCCATCTTGAGCAGCTTGTATGTTTTACTTTTGTGTTTGTTTTTTTAGCTCATTTGTACTAGTTGTTCAAAGCTCACACAGTCAAACTGCAACGCCCAACAGAAGGAAAACCCTTAACCAATAAATCCCAACTAGTGAAACTGATTTGAAGGGTTAAACATGTTTTCCCTGTTGAGGCAAGTCTGAAATAAGGATGCTGTTTGCCCAACAGCCCATACTAGCTCTAAGCTCTATTCCATGTCTCTAGCTGCCAGTCGCCTGTTCTTCACGACGGCTCAGGTGATGGTCTGGGGGGGCACCTAGATGCAGACGGACTGCGGGACAGGGAACCCCCCCTTGAAAGGACCAGATCAGCCGGTAAGTCCCTCACCAAACAAACTACTCAAACCATCAATTTTTGGACCTACAGGAACCCCGACTAATTCATTAACAACAACAAAAGATCTGAATTAGCAGAAGTCAGAACAGATCATCAGCATCACAGTGATCATTTTGAGGGGCATTTTTTATAGTGCTTAGCATAGTGAGCGTGTTCTTTATATTGGAATAGTGTGTCTTCATCAGTCAGACAGAATGATCTGTATTTAAACTTCCTCAATTAATTTTCCTGCATGAATCATAAGTCGCTTTATTACGGGCTGGACCACGTCTCCTGTCAGTCGGCCGCCCGCCGTTTCTAAATGCGACACACAGCCAAAAAAGACTTGATGTTTTCATCCATTCTATTACTGGCAGAGGCTATATCTGCTTCAAGCTGCCTTTCTCACACACTTATCTGCTTTCCGTCCATCCCCGACAGAGGCAAAGTGGCACATCCCCTCCACCAAGATCTTGAATGCCTTGAAGGACAGAGGCCTACAGAAGGAGGGAAAGGACTCTCCAAATAGGCTGTCTCGTGTGAGTCCTCAGCTGCCCGTGCAGACAGAGAACTGCCAACACCAAAAAGCCATTCATTTTACACAATATTTGTTTTGTATGTGTGTTTAATGTTGATGCTATTATATGTCTCTTTACATCTGTGGTATTCAGTTACAGTATGAGCATTAACTTACAAACCACTTATTTAGCAGATCTTTCCCAAAGTGACGTATGTGGCATAATTTCCAATGATTTAGGTTCTCTACCCAGTCCATAGTTTCTGTGACATGTAATAAACCTAGATGATACAGCCCACTACACATCTAGGCTACAGTAAACATTTTTATAAATAGAAAGAGTACACTCTAAAACAATGATATTGTATTGTAAATACATGAGCCAGTAATAGTTCTTATCATTATGAAATATATGTTCTGTAGATGGTTATATGTGCTATACTTTTATGCACCTGGTAGCCCAGTAGGTTCATTCACACCAGCATCACCCCAAACATGTGAGTAATGTGTTGTGCTATGACATCACGCTATGACATCATGCTGACTATGACATCACTAGGCGAAAGGAATTTTTCAGCCCCATTAAAATCTTATGGGACCACTGTTGTATATGTGATCCATCATTCACCAAAATGTCATTTGGCAGCACATGACTGTGTTGTTAAAAACAAAATCAGTTCAAAGTTCTGTATCTATATGTGACTGACTTCCATATTTATATAATGACTATGGTTGGGTAGGTTTTTTTTTTTTTTGAGGCTACACTCAGATGTTTCAAAAACTAAATAAATTGTTGGCGAGTAGAGTCAGAATATCATAGCTAGCTATCTGGTTAGCAGAACATGCTCCTTTACCATTTCCTAAATCGAGAACAAATTTATTTACTGTCTGTGTACAGCAGGGGAGCTCTAAATCTTAGGGGCCTCATACACATACATGGTCACAGTGGTGATACACACGCTGCTGATGGGATGCTTAAACCCACAGCGGACAGGTATGTTGCAACTTGCATTACAGTGTGACCCCTGACCCAAGGATCAGGAGGATGCCCTGTTTGTTCTTGGTTTTGTTTGCTACTCAGAAGGCTCTAACTCAGGCTCAGCTTCCAAGGGGAGCCCTGCTGTTGTCTTCTTGTATAACGTGTGGGGTTGACTGATTTATTCACTGAAGATATCCAACTGTGCAGTAGGCAAAGTGTTAAATCACAGTTTCTTGGGTCGTTTTTGTGTCTGGCTATTACTCATAAATCTAATGTGAAAAGGCATTAATTGTCTAGCTTCATTTTTGCAAGGTTAGAATCACCCTAATTTTTGCCCAAGGGACCAATTTGCCATATGAATATCCAAACTCCCCCCCCCAATAAGAATTTCTCGTCTGTCGAACACTATGGCTATTAAGCATAATGGGGGGAGGAATACAGCATTGATGTATTAATGTTCCATCCCTGCATCAATCGTCTTGCACAGGGAGCATTAAAGTTTTAAAATGGCTCCTCATTAACTTTTCACGAATCGCCTGGCTGTGGAGTATGGTCAGTATTCTCATTGCAAGAGTGTTATTAATTGCACATTCCGAAATAGCCGGATGGTATGGGAAAAGCATGTCGGCTCCAAATATATCCCACACTCAATTAGAGCTCAGCATGGAGGATGGTAGTGAGCACGCCTCGCATGGCCTTCACAGAACCTAGTGTGGGCTCTCTGCCTCTTTGGCTTTCTTCAGAATCTCGTTAAATAAAAGGGCATGGCCCCATTTGTATGAGTGGAGCACCTTTGATGAGCTTAAATCGTATGCTTATTCTTAGCAAACCGAACCCTATCATTTTCTGTACCTGGAAAGAACGCCCTTCTCTGGTTTGTTCTCAGCCTGGGTCACCAAATCCCTGATTATCTAAGCAGTTACCAGGAAGCAGCGCTGTCAAACCTGCCGCACTTGATTACCTGTCTCCCTGGCATTTCAAGATGCAATGCAACATAAAATGTGACCTGTGGAACTGAATTTGTCGCGTTGATATTCCGTTCCACCAAATCCACTCATGCATCATATGTTAAAGGGGATGATCCTTTGAGTCAGAGGTGACACAGGCCTCACTGTAAGCTGGTGGCAGGACTCGCTAAGCCCCTCACACATCTTTTAAATATAAAAAAGATACAAAATCTAGTGGAAAGCCATCCCGGAAGAGTGGCAGCTGTTGTAGCTGCAAAGGGGGGACCATATCCATATTGATGCCTAAGGATTTAGAATGGGATGTCATAAAAGTTCCTGTAGGTGTAATGGTATAATGTACGTAGTCCCAAAATAATGGACCCAGGTAACAATACAAGAGCAAGACTTTAGAGGGGGC
Source organism: Cyphomyrus plagiostoma (assembly GCA_019775915.2). NCBI lineage: Eukaryota > Metazoa > Chordata > Actinopteri > Osteoglossiformes > Mormyridae > Cyphomyrus > Cyphomyrus plagiostoma. The sequence continues at coordinate 13,951,921 of JABFEA020000044.1, forward strand.
AGATTGAGCAGTGCTATAAACAGGAAGGAGACAACCACTGTGCCGCCTCTGCTTGTACCCCAGGCTGGTGATAAGAGCTGCCCCAGCCACTGTTCCAGTCATTCCAGCAGCAACACGCTGTCCAGCAACGCCTCCAGCAACAGCGATGACAAGCACTTCGGCTCTGGAGACCTAATGGACCCCGAGATGCTGGGCCTCACCTACATCAAGGGTGCATCCACCGACAGCGGCATCGACACGGCGCCCTGCATGCCAGCCTCGGCCCTGTCTGCCATGACGGCCAGCCGGCTGCTACTGCCGGGCCGTGGGGAGGCAGCACTGCAGTGGGCCACCGAGCACCCGGAGGACGGGGGCCGAGACGACGACGAGCCGAGCAAGCTGTACCTGGCGCAGGGCTACGTGCCGGCGGTGGCCAGTAGCCGCGTGGCCGGGGGCAGCATCGGCGACCTGAGCGAGATCTCCTCCCACTCCAGGTATGTGAGCAAGGCGCCGTCATGGCCGCAGCTCTTTATTATGGACGCGGGGACCGGTGGGTCCTCAGGAACCCCTGTAAGCAGTTAAGGTTGGATCTCTATGGTCTTCCTTTATTGTGCACCAAGCAGGTGACAAGGGGGGTACTCAAGGGTCCCTGCCTGCATTTAAAGGGGGGCACAGATCAGAGGTCCTATCTGTCCCAAGGTCCAAAAAAAATGACAAAAATGAAAGTACTTTTCCTAGATACTTTTTCGTCCCGGCCATCATGGGTCAGGTCTTCTGCCACAGAGCTCCATGTGGCATCAGCTTGCAAATCCTCATGGCCGCTCGCAGTCAAGAAACTGGCAGCTGACCCAGTCCAACTCGGTGCTGATAATTGATGGGACAGGAGAGATCTGCCTCAGTCTTTAATGCCAGGCTGTCGATGATTCGATCCCCACATTCGACCATGTTTAATTGATCCAAATTCTCTTTGTCACTTGGAGATCTTGAAGGGATAAAAGGTCAGCTGAGATGATGGTAGTGAGAGACTCATTCATTCAGAGCTTTCTAAAAACTTTTTCCAGTCACAAGTTCCTCCTGGTTGCTTGGGTCTTAGCCAGTGTCCTTTGTCCCATGCCGGTTTCTCCCTTCTCCCTGTGGCCAGCGGATCCCACCACTCGGGCAGTCCATCCACCCGCAGCTCCAAGCTGGGCATCTCTCTGGACTCCTCGAAAGTCTACATCGTCTCCCCGGGCGGCCTGCTGCCCAGCTCCACCATGGAAGCGCGTGTCTATGCCCGCCAGGCTCCACCCAGCAAGTACCTGATTGGCTGGAAGAAGGCAGAGGACAGCCCTCCACCCGAGGAGGCTGACAGGTTGGCAGTCTGTGGCTGAGTGTAACCCTGGAGAGAAAGGGAACTCATCTGATGAGCAACCAAACACTGTATTTTTCTTGTGCATATGAAATTCAGGCAGGGAATTCGGGGGGTGACCAGTACATCCTGTATTTGCAGGGCAGGATGGCCATAATTGCTGTTGATTAGGTTGTTTCATTTGAAAATTAGTTTTTAGTAGTAAACATGCACAATGAGGTCAGCCAAAACTAAAGACCTCTTTTGAAAATATTTTATGTTGTATTTTAGGTTTTGTGTTCGCTTTAGCAAGTATCCATCCATTTTGTAAATGCAGTACAGGGTCATGATGAGCTTGGAGCCTATCCCAGTAAGAAACAGGGCATGAGGCAAAGACACACACATACACACACACAGACCTGTAGTCATATCTTTGTGGGGTCCGTCCATTCATTTCTATGGGGAAAACTCTAATTCTAACATGACAATCTTAACCCCCACCCAGCCCTAACCTTAGCCGTAAGTAACCAAACAAAATACGAGACTTTTTTACTTTTTTGATTGCCTTCACAGATCTTTGTGGGGACCTGAAAAATGGTTGTCATCACATTGTGGGGGACATTGGTCTCCACAATGTAAGATAAACATAATGCTAACGCATCCACACACACACAGGCATGCAGACTCTTTGGGTATTTTAGCGAGTGCAAAGTAGGGATATGATGATTTTGGAGGTGTGAAAGCTCTAACCGCTGACCCACCGTGCCCATCTCCATCGGCCCTGATTTTGGAGGTGTGAGAGCTGTAACCGCTGACCCACCGTGCCCATCTCCATCGGCCCTGATTTTGGAGGTGTGAGAGCTCTAACCGCTGACCCACCGTGCCCATCTCCATCGGCCCTGATTTTGGAGGTGTGAGAGCTCTAACCGCTGACCCACCGT
>JABFEA020000044.1:13961836-13973073 GCA_019775915.2 Cyphomyrus plagiostoma
AGCAGGTAGCAGGGTAGGAAGGGTAGTAAGGGTGTAGCAGATAGCAGGGTAGGAAGGGTAGGTAGGGTAGTAAGGGTGTAGCAGGTAGCAGGGTAGGAAGGGTAGGTAGGGTAGTAAGGGTGTAGCAGGTACCAGGGTAGGTAGGGGAGTAAGGGTGTAGCAGGTAGTAGGGTAGTAAGGCTGTATCAGGTAGTAGAGTAGGTAGGGCAGTAAGGGCATACCAGGTAGCTTGATTTTTCGGTCTTCAGGCAGCACAGCCCAGGAGGGGTGGGAGGGGGTGCATTAACCAAAGTAGAGGAGACTAGTGGCGGTGTCCCCAGCCTCGTGCCCTGTGACTGGTCAGCATCCCATCCAGGGTGTCCCCAGCCTCGTGCCCTGTGATTGGTCAGCATCCCATCCAGGGTGTCCCCAACCTCGTGCCCTGTGATTGGTCAACATCCCATCCAGGGTGTTCCCAGCCTCGTGCCCTGTGATTGGTCAGTATCCCATCCAGGGTGTCCCCAGCCTCGTGCCCAGTGCCTCCTGGGATAGGCTCCAGGCCCGCTGTGAATATGATCTGGTTGGAATGTATATGGATGGATGGATGGATGGATGGATGGATGGATGGATGGATGGATGGATGGATGGATGGAATGATGAAATCTGGCAATTGGTTTAGAAACTACAGTCAAGAGTTTCACAGCCTCGCCCCAGCCCAGGTTCAGCCAGTACAAAAAGAAGTGACACAGGTTAAAGCTGTAACAAGCTTGAAGTGTCAGTCCTGTGTCATTTAGTTACCTCGTTAAAATTAGGCCTTGGCGATCCTTGTGCCATGATTTCTCTTCAGTTCCCCTTCTGACCTTGCTTTCTTTTCCCCTCTTATTGCAGAGCTGTCCTTTGCTCTCTTTCTGGAAGGTAATATGTGTGATGTGCCACAATCCCATAGTGCACCTGTGCTGCATCCCTCCCCAGCGAGCTGTAACGTCCTCACCTGCATGTGTCACCCTTGCGAGGGGGGCAGTCCCGTAAATGCCAAGGCTGTACCCACACATTCAGGGCTCCTACAGAGGCCCAGCGTCACCAGTGGCCACAACACCGTCACTATAATTATAATGGTCAGGCACCCATGAGGGCAGCCTAGGGGTCCTTCACTGAGGGCTGCTGAGCTGCCCGTAGACAGGGCCCTTAACCCCTTGCAATTGATCACCAAATTTAAAGCTTGACTCCTCTATTGGAGAAAATGCTACCACATGAACGAAAAAAAGTAACAAATACTACCACAGATCAAATACCCGGCAACAGCCTGATGTCATTTCCTGTGACGCATAGGAAATAAGCTCCATGCTTATTTTTCTGCAGCATTAACCCTCTGTCTCCTGGTGCCAGTGTTAATCAGTATTCCCATGATTTCCCGCTTGTGTGCTTACGCTGAGCTGTTATCGCTTCAGCATGTGAACATGTTGGCTGTTTGTCAGGTTTTCCTGTCAGGGACCCGCCGCAGCATCTTTACGGTCATGGAGGCAGCGGCTCGCCAGGCTTCCCATGGCTAGGACAGCACCGCCCCCCCACGCCAGCGTGGCGACTGCAAGTCGCATGACCATAGCTAATCCCTACGGACAGCCGCGATTGAGCGTGCCCGGGTTTGGCTCGCCTCTCCGTCAGCTGGGGGGCAGGAGGGGGTGACGGGTGACATCACATGGGCAGTCGCAGAAGTACCAAGGGACAGATGGCGTGAATGCCAGCCTGCCCTGTACCGCTCAGGAGTGATCGGGGCTTCAGTCGTCACTGCGAGCTGACGCACATGGCCATCAGGTCTGCCAATGGCAACTGGCAGCAGACAGCTGGATGACTCGGAGATATTACAGTGTGTTCGGGTGTTTACATCGGCGATGCCATCGGGGAAACAGAGGTTATGGGGTGGATAGAGCGAGGAGCGAGTCCCCTTGTTGTTGGCTATCAGGCAGCAGTTACTTTGTTTAGTGTCACTGTACGGTCAGACAATACCCATTGCTTCTCCAGTATGACTCAAACGCAGCATATAACAGTTGAGCAATATCCAAGCGGGAAGTGTTTATTATACATATCCGGTCATAGGGTGGCACAGTGGCTGAGTGGGTTCTGCTGCAGTCTCATTCCATGATGGTTTTCAGTTTGGAGTTTGCTTAATTCACTGTGTTTATGTGATTTTCTACATGCAGTTCAGAAACATGCCCTTTTTTGAGCATTGGCACCTCTGCTTACGTGTGAATGAGTGTCTGCCCAGCCTCGTGCCCCATGTCTCCTGGGATGGGCTCCAGGCTCATGGTGACCTTGTACTGGATGAGCGGTTCTGGGAAAGGGGAAGGATATCAGTTCATTTCTGTGCCGGTCATGTGCTCCCACGTGGGTATTCCAGTGGACGGTACTGTAGTTGTATCACGACACAGTGAGGTCACTGAGAATCACGCTTTCCCTCCCTGTCAGAGTGGACGGTGGTCATGCAGACAGAGGCTCCCGTCCGCCCAAAGTCAGGGTGGGAGAGGTGGCGCTGAGGACACGATCAGTTGGGAGAACATCCACTTTGACTGTGGGCATTCTCTATAGAAAAATGTCCCATGTGAAATAGGTGCTCAACAAAGATTTTTTTTTTGAAGATTGTTTTCCTGGGGTGTTCGCATATTATTCTGAGAGCCGTGTGTTTTTATTTATCCATGTTGTTTGTTTGTTTGTTTGTTATGGTAAAATAGCATCTTGAAGGAGGTTCCCTTTTTACTGAAGTTGGAGCTGTGCGTCTGATCCCCCTGTTTCTGCCCTTGCTGACCGGCCACGCCAAAAGCGCCACCATGCTGGGTAGGGGTGCGAACCAACCCCACTTGTTTTCTATCGGTTCTTTCTATACGTGTGGGCCAACCTCCACCGATCTTGGAAAATGTCCGTAAAAGTGGCTTTAGGGGGCTGGATTTGTTTGGATTTTTTTTTCCACAGGATCGAATAAAAGGATTCTGTTCATTTTGGTTTCTTATTTTGCAGATCCCTCATATTGGAGATAGATGATATATAAGCATCAAATACTTACCCACTCAGTGTTCTATATGGGACTATTTAGGATTTACGGCGAAGACCCAGAAAAATGGGTCATTCCGCATCGCAAGTTGCAATTCTGTGAATGCATCCGGCAGCATAGACTTCACTTGGAGCGCGGCGTCTGTTGTGAGCATGCAGACGTGGTCTGAGCCTTCCAGGCTTCACATCGCGTCCGTCTGCACCCTCCGTCCGGTGCGGTGTTCTTGGGAGGCCGTGGGGGAGGGGCCTTTGCAGGGCAAGGCTGTGCTGACCTTTTACACACTTTTCTTAAATAATTGACATGTGGTGGAACCAATGAGTAGTACATGCAATAGCCTGGTTGATATTTCTCCTTATTGCATAGTTTTCCTGGGTTTATACTTTTCGTCAGAAGTCTTCTGTAGTTTTTAGTCTTTTTAGTTTTTCTTTCAGTTTCACAATTTCTTTTGTTTTGAATGAGTGAAGTTGCATTTGCGGCCAAAATTGTGGAAACACCTAGTACTATGCTTTAAAAACTACTACACAAATATCAGCGGTGATGCTCATAAGCCTTCAAAGAATGTTACAGATATCATACATTGGATGATTAAATAAGTAACTTACAGTTAAATGAACAGTTGAATAGTTTTGCAAAATCTGGAAGTGTTTCCACTATTTTGGCCACCAGTGAATGGTAACTGATGAACTATCATTGTACCTGGTTTTGCAGTAGCATCACAGCCTGGTTTTGCACACTGCATGACAGTTGTTTTTGCTGGCTAGCTGCCTGTTACAGTAAGTTAGGGTACACAGTAAGTGCTGTATTGGGCTGTGCTGTAAAGCGCTGCTCAGACACACAGAGATCCTGACTCTCGCTGCCACCATGAAGCCCTTCTGCTGTCTCAGCATCCTCTGAGCATGGCTGTCACTGCCTCCCCTAGTAAGGAGCTCACACTGTAGGGCAGCCTGGTGCCTTTGCTGGGCTGCAATGCTTGAGTGTTGGGGGTTCAATTCCCACACCCAGCACATGTAGAGTTTGAACATTTCCCCATGTTGTATGGGTTTCTTCCTGCCGTCAAATGACAGTTTTAACTGTGGTTATGAATTATACATAGACTGTTTGTGTGTGTGACGGGCTTCCAGGGAGAAACCCTGCCTAGGGTGTTGTGGCGGGTAGGCGTCCCATCCAGGGGGCACCCCTGCCTCATGTCATGTGATGGGCTGGTCTCCCATCCAGGGGGCACCCCTGCCTCATGTCATGTGATGGGCTGGTCTCCCATCCAGGGGGCACCCCTGCCTCATGCCCTGTGATGGGCTGGCATCTCGTCCAGGGGGCACCCCTGCCTCATGTCCTGTGATGGGCTGGCATCTCGTCCAGGGGGCAGCCCTGCCTCATGTCCTGTGATGGGCTGGCATCTCATCCAGGGGGCAGCCCTACCTCAAGTCCTGTGATGGGCTGACATCTCGTCCCGGGGGCACCCCTGCCTCAAGTCCTGTGATGGGCTGGTGTCCCATCCAGGGGGCAGCCCTGCCTCATGTCATGTGATGGGCTGGTGTCCCATCCAGGGGGCACCTCTGCCTCATGTCCTGTGATGGGCTGACATCTCGTACCGGGGGGCACCCCTGCCTCATGTCCTGTGATGGGCTGGCATCTCGTCCAGGGGGCAGCCGTGCCTCATGTCATGTGATGGGCTGGTGTCCCATCCAGGGGGCACCCCTGCTTCATGTCATGTGATGGGCTGGTGTCCCATCCAGGGGGCACCTCTGCCTCATGTCCTGTGATGGGCTGGCATCTCGTCCAGGGGGCAGCCCTGTCTCATGTCCTGTGATGGGCTGGCATCTCGTCCAGGGGGCAGCCCTGCCTCAAGTCCTGTGCTATTTGGGATAGGCTCCAGGTCCACCTCCTCTCTGTCTAAGACCAGATGGATGACACTGCTTTCCCCTGTTATGCTGATGAAACCAGCAGCTTCACTTCTGCCCCTTAATTACCATTCATCAGCTCAAAGAAAACTGTTGGCTTGTTCCCTCAATGAAACTCGCTATGGGTGAATGAGCCCTGTGTTTAGCAAGCCTGACTAACCAGGCAGCAAAATCTCTTATTTGTGCGAGTGTTTCCGCTAAAGAGTGAGAATGAACAGTATTCCTCTTCGCACCCCTCTTGTAATCACAGGTACCAAAATAAAGGCATAGTGATAGGTTGTCTTTCTAAACATGGCCTGCTTCTTTTTCCCACCAGCCAGGGTTAAGACAGCGACTTAATCGCCTAGTCTCTTCTCCTCTCTTCCTCTCTCCTCATCCCCATGGTGGGGCAGCTAAAGTAGAGTGAGTCACTTAGTCTCTTTAGTTATATCTGCTACAATGGTCGCCTTCATGTGCGCTAACTGAACAAACATTTAAACATTATGCGAATCCAAGTGGGCCTAGATAATAGAGAATCGGCAACATTAACAACGCTGTGCTTTCACTTTCTTTAATCAGCGTGTTTTTAGTGCCTTCAAGTATTTAAGGTGTGAATTATGATATAACACATGCACATTAAATGCTTGAGCAGCTGCTTCGACTGGTTTTATTCTGTGCTGCTGCCCTTTCATGGGAGTCCCTGGTTTGATCCCTGGTATTAGCTGTCCTTGAGCATGTATTAGGCCAATAACCCCCCCTTCCTGCATTTCCGGGGTGTTCTGGATGATATGTGGGTTTGCTGTGATGTGAGGAAGCCCCAGTATGGAGTCCGGCGCTTCTGTCACTCCAGGCCTTCAGCAGGACCAGGAGCCCGGTGCTCTGTACCATCACACAGATGTCATAGGTCACCACACTCTTTCGCGTGGAATGCTTGGTTACAGTTGGAGATGTGGAGATGGTGGATCTCTGCATACCGTCTCCCAACGCTGGACTGGGATGGGACCAAGGCTTTCTCAGGGCTGCCCGCTACCTATCAGATTTAACCTAGTAGGCAAAGCAGTGTTTGCAGTGAGGGGCTGTGCCTGCTGTGCACCTGCTGGGTCTGTCCAGTAGAGGGTACTGTGCAGAGCATGGCTTTACACTTGTCTTAGCATCCTCCACCCGCAAAGCACCATTCCCCCTGCAAATGGCACATAGCTTGGGAAGCACTTGCTAGCTGTCTTGTTTACCCACCGTGTCTGTATCTACAGTACTGGCCTCCGCCACCTGGCCCCCACTGCCAGGCCCCCACTGCCAGGCCCCCGCCTCCAGGCCCCCACCCAGCTGTACTAATGGCAGGTTCTTCTCTCCTCACAGACCAGCGCGTGGCCTCCTTCTGCACCATGACGGACATGGAGCGGCCCTTGGGCCTGGATGTCTCCCACGAGCTGAGCAGACAGCTGGTCACTTCGCAGGGCCCTACCCTCGAGCCGGGGTAGGCTGAGCGCCCATGGGGACGGGGCCCATCTGTGCATCGCCCTTTTAAGAAGCCATTTACACTGGCATATATATATACTAAGCTGACTGTAGAAACAGTGACACCCAGGTATACATTTCTTGAGATTAACAAGGTTTCTGACCTGGTCTTTCCACCAGTGAGGGGACCTTGACCGGGAAGGTGAACCAGCTGGAGCTGATCCTAAGGCAGCTGCAGAATGACCTGCGGAAGGTGAGTGCCCCCCCACCCCCCGCCCAACTAATTATAGCAGTAATAGGGGAGCACCATACTTTTGGTACTTCGAGAAGGTGTTTCCACTGCCGTGAAGACTGGTACCGGCACTGAATGAATATGCGATATTAACACCGGCATCGCATGTTATGCACACGCAGTTCTTATTTCACTAGCTAGATTAAGATCAGGGTCTTTCTTATGTTCAATCATGTATAAGGAGATTATAGTGCAGGGGGCTAAAGTTTACTAAATTCTTTTTACTGTTACTCTGTTATAGAAGAAAAACTTAGCAAGCTCTGAATTTCAATTTTTATTTCTTTTGTAGATTTATAGACTATGAACAAGTTTTAAATCCTAGTATATTAAACAAAACACAGTGCTATCCTAGTAAATTACGCTAAATACTTTATTTTCTTGTCATGCCATCCTGATATTTTTTTTGCGTCCGTTCTTCCATCCAGATTGCATTTTTTGTTCACTTCATGTACTGTTGTTTTTTGAGATAGTGTACATAAGTGTTTTCAAGGCAGCATTTGTATTGTGTTTCAGTGGCAAGCTATTCGCATAACCATTCGACAAAGAAAGCGTATCAAATTCCACCCCAAATATTGAAGTACCAATGAAGTGCCCCAGCTGGTTTGGCAGTTTTGGTACTGGTACTCAACCGGAAATCAATGGAAAAGCGAAAGTACCAATAGTACTCTACCAAAAGTACAGTACTTGGTGTGGTGGAAATGCGCCCTGAGTTCCCAAGCAGCGTAAATCACAAGCATGACCTTAAGATGGGAGGTTTGGTGTCCTTAGCATTAGCACAGGACTGACTAGAAGCAGTGTGCTGTTTACTAGCAGGCATCAGAACACCAACCGCTCTCACCTGCTAATGCTCACATGGAACCCCCCCCCCCCCCCGATCTTGCATTTGAAGCAGATCAAACGGTTGCCGCAGAGATCCGTGTGCTCAGCTGTTCGGCGTTCACTCCCCCTTCTCCAGGAAGTTTGTTTTTCCAGTCATTTTCACTTGGCGCTCCTTTCAGCCATTGTTTCATCCTGAGAGCGACAATGCAGATGCTAATTATAGCGTCCGTGAATAATTTATGGCTGCTCATTGTTTTTATTTGCGAGATTGTTGGAGGACGCAGAATGGGAACAGGAGATCTTCGTGAAAATAGGAAAAATTGGCACATGTTCCCATTAGAGCTGTCAAAAGACGTTTTTATGAAACGGCCTACTTTTTTAGTTCGGCACATCTTGGCCTGATTCAGTGACGGGGGCACCTATACCAGCCTTTTTATAAAATTATGAACTACAGGCTCCTTAGGGGAAAAAAGCAATGTGTGTTTGGTCAGAGCCTTCCTGGGAGTAATTATCAAAGGTAGTACCTGCCTGATAATGCAAGTGTACGTGTGTATCTCTGTACCTTCAGGAGAAGGAGGACAAGGCCATGCTGGAGGTACAGGTTCAGCACCTACGGCAGGACAACCTCCGTCTGCATGAGGAGAGCCAGACGGCGGCCGCCCAGCTGAGGAAGTTTACAGAGTGGTTCTTACACTCCATGGACAAGAAGCCGTAAGGAACACTGGACAGCCAATGGGAGGGCTCAGGAAGCCCATTGGTGGAATGTAAACTGTGGACTACTCTTACTCACTGCTACACAGTGGTTGTCGTTGCTTTTGCGGTATTAAGACAGAGAAGATAGGAAGGAGAGGGATGAGTGCTGATGGGGGAGGGTGGGGGGGTATTTTTGGACTGTGCTACCTGTGGGACAGGATGTGACGAATGCACTGGGCTTCAGGCAGTTGGCTGTAGGTCACGCTTCCTAGCAAGAGGAACCAGAAACCATCTTAAAAAGTGGGAGATAAAAAAAAATGAATGTAACACGTAAAAACCCTATTTCAGCCGGAGACAGGACACATCATGCCCAGCGTTTCAAAGGCCAGGAAGATCTCTGAACCTACAAGCAACGCTGTCTGTTGATTTGTGAATCCCTTGCTTGTGTTTTTTCACAATTCGGATATAGGGCATATAGGTGCTCTCTCACTGTGTATATGTGTGCGTGTGCACGGGCGTGTGTGTGTACTGGTGTGTGCGTGCGTGTCAGCTGGTTCGGGTGTTCGTTTGTGCCCGTTTGTATAAGCGCCATTTTTAAGTAGTTTGCAAAATATCCCACTGTTACATTGTACTAGCAATAAAGAACTGTGTTTAAAGGTTAGAACTAATGTAATAACATTAAGACAAGGTCACATAGACATTTATTTTCCAGGAACAGATTGTGCCTGATATGGATAGCTTTTAACTTTCTTTCCTTCGCCCCATTTTTTCCTTTCAAACATGCCTTGTCCTGGTTCTCTCTTCATGGTTCTCCAGATTGTCATGTGTGTATAGCGGCAGTTTTTATGCAGTCCTCCTAGAACTACAGGATGTGAGTCAGCAAACTACTTTAACAATGCCAAAATTAGTTTTAATTTGTACAGAGCCTCAGAGGAAGCGTCTTGTATTTAACACTCTTATTTAAGTTTATTTAACCAGAAATCGTTTTATTTTATCCAGAGTATTTTTTTCCTCTTTTGTTTTCCTGCACTAAAAAGTGGAATAGCTCTATCTCCGCTGTTGTGTCTGTTGCTTTCCAGAGAGATTATATATACATATATGTGTATAAATGATGATAAATGATTATTTCTGGAAAGTCCAACATTTGGATGCTGCTAGACTACAGTTCCTTGGTTTGTATGCTTTTACAAATGTTCTTATCAGACTCATTCAAGATGGGAAGAAAGTCAGCTTTTCTGAAATAAACGTAGGTTGCGTACATATGTTCACGTGTGTAATGAAATGAACAAATGTTTTCTGTTCACTTGTGTTTTTTTCTTCTTCTCTGAAATGGTCTTGGACGACGGGAGACATGGGGGCGGCATGGTGGTGCAGTGGTTAGCACTCTGGGACCTGGGTTCGAGTCTCCGCCTGGGTTACATGTGTGTGGAGTTTGCATGTTCTCCTCGTATCGTCGTGGAGTTTCCTCCAGGTACTCCGGTTTCCCCCCATAGTCCAAAGACATGCTGAGGCTGATTGGAGTTCCTAAATTGCCCGTAGGTATGCATGTGTGAGTGGTTGGTGTGTGAGTGTGCCCTGCGATGGGCTGGCCCCCCATCCAGAATTGTGCCCGTTGCCTCTGGGATAGGCTCTGGACCCCCCGCGACCCAGTAGGATGAGTGGGTTGGACGATGGATGGATGGACTGGAGACATTAATAATGTGTCCCAGGAGGGTCTGAAGTGGGATATACCTGAGCCGTGTGCCATGTCCCCCAGCCATAACGCATAAGGCACTTCTAAGGCATAAGGGCATAGGGCACTTCTAATTGGCTCTTCTGGCTTCTGTTCAACATTAAAATACAGTGAGCTACATATAGCCAACTGGTTATCCAAGATTAGCCATGGCTGCATTGCTTTGGATATCTTTCTCTGCGGTTGTTTAGGACCACAGTCCAGTAACTACTGATTATTAGTGAATCTAAAGCTTTTAAGTTCACTTTTGTAACATTATAATTCCTTCATGACTGGAGTTATCTGGAGTTACTCAAGAGATCGTGCTGGATTCCGCTGACACCTCCTGCACCCTCAGATCTTCATGGTTGGCATAATGTCAAACCTGGAACTTGTGAATTATTTCCATTCGTATTTGGACTCTAGGTGACAAGGTATGGTCGGCATAGCAGTGAAACTTCTTCCATTTGTTTGCATTTGCCTGGCTTCATTAGTCCTCACAGATTCCAGAGTAACCAGGCAGCCACATTTTCTAGATAAAATAAATGGCAGTCATGCTAATTAGATGGCAATTTGCTGTGTGACCACGAACTCAATTTCACTTCCCTGTGATAGCTTTTCCCTGGATTGGGGAGAACAGTGTGTCCATGATTCACTCATTTTTAACTCACTTAATCATATAATAAAACTGGCAGTATAGCATGGATTAGTAATCCTTTTATTTCAATTCATAATGCAATTATATGTTTGTGTCAAAACTGCAGGAGAATGAGAGAATTCAGAAAAAAATAGGCTTAAGTCAAAAGTAATCTGGATGTTTTAGGCAGTGTGACAGAAAATGCATTAACTTGTCCACTCTTTACATGTTGAAGGGACCTGTGCCGACCAAAACAGGTTTGGTGTACGAACACAGGGTACCAGATTACAACAAAATAACCAATTTATAGTAAACATATGGGGTACAATATTACAGCCATAGAACTGGTTTGGTGTCAATTTACAGGGTACCACATTACAGCCATAGAAACAGTTTGAGGTACATACATACTGTAGGGTTAAAATACAACCTTGGGGATTAATTTATTGTCAGTATACAAGGAACAACATTACAGCCATGGAACCAGTTTGGTGTCAGTGTACAGGGAACAACATCACAGCCATGGAATTGGTTTGGCGTCAGTGTACAGGGAACAACATCACAGCCATGGAATTTGTTTGGTGTACATATACAGGGGATATAGGGAACAACACTGCAGATAAACAATATGGATGACATTATTTAGCTCAAGGTATACACTCACCTAAAGGATTATTAGGAACACCATGCTAATACGGTGTTTGACCCCCTTTCGCCTTCAGAACTGCCTT
>JABFEA020000044.1:13983351-13995024 GCA_019775915.2 Cyphomyrus plagiostoma
TGTGTGTGCGTTTGCATGTGTGCACGTGTGCGTGTGTGTGTGTGTGCACGTGTGTGTTTGCATGTGTGCATGTGTGCACGCGTGTGTGTGTGCGTTTGCATGTGTGCACGCGTTCGCGTGTGTGTGTGCCTTTGCATGTGTGCACGTGTGCGTGTGTGTGTGCGTGTGTGTGTGCGCGTGTGTGTTTGCATGTGTGCATGTGTGTGTGTGTGCGTTTGCATGTGTGCACGTGTGCGTGTGTGTGTGTGTGCACGTGTGTGTTTGCATGTGTGCATGTGTGCGCGTGTGTGTGTGTGTGTGCATTTGCATGTGTGCACGTGTGCGCGCGCGTGTGTGTGTGTGTTCTTTTACACTTTGTCATTGTACACAACATCAAATATTCACAAATCTATGAATGTGGGAATTGTAGGATATAGGAGTTTAGCGTTACAAAATGCTACTTGCTGCTGCCGTCTTTTTTTCTTTCTCCAAGGCCACTGGCAAATCATCAGTGAATAACAGAAATGGAAGATTACCCATGTTTTTTTGTTTTTTTATCTGTTTGCTGTGACGTTCACACGACGTTGCGTGTGACGTTCAACTCGACGTAAACAGAAAGGCCCAGAGAGAAGCTTTGCCAGATCAACTTGACAGAAGCACCATGGTCTGTCGATCATGATTACGAACAGTAATTAGACTTATTTAATTTGGTGTTTTCTCACTGATCGTATCCATTTCTGTCTTGTTTGCCTATTTTCCTGGTATTATTTGGGGTTGAGTGATACCATATAGAAAGGATGGTAACAGCTTACTCGAGGGGGCACAGATAATGTAGTAGTACACTTAGTTAATGTGTTGACCATAAACTACTGTAAGTTGTTAACCATAAACTAATTGTTAATTACGTGCTGATCCCGTGCTTGTTCAACATTAATGATAAGTTCATGTTATTTCATGCAGTTACTTTATTTGTTCATGATTTGTACATAAGTAGTAAATGAGTTAGTATGGTACAATTTGGGCCTGGGCTTCTGCTAACACGCTAATGAAAACACAACCCATAATGCATAACTGTCACACGCATACCCTTCAATAATGTGTTAGCAAAAGGAGTATTACATCATTTATATGTCATGACTCATGACGTCAGAGCCCCGAGTTGTGAAACACCCTAATATCACACGCCTTGAATAGCTCTCTGCAGTGTCATAATAGGAGCGAACTTTAGGACAAGTGAATAAGGACTATGCTTATTCTCACTGGTTTAAAGAAAATTAGCTATATACGGCACATCCATAATGACCTGCACAATCACACATGTATCGCCTGTCCTGCCAAAAAATTTTTAGTGTGGATGTCATGTCCGAAATAATCTATGAACACATTCATAACACATTATAATGCATACATACAACATTATAAATATGGCAATAATTATTTATAATAAGGCTTAACACAATATAGCCAATATTTCTTATGAATTGTGAATGCTTTCTGAAGCTCTCATCTATAATGCAAGTATTATAATCAACACTATAATGCCTTATGACTGTCAACGGAAGATGCTGTAATGCTGTATCGATTCTTATACCGACTATTATAATGCATTATGAAGTTAACTTTAATGCAATAAATATGACACCTTTAAATAAAGTGTTACTCATATTTCAGGCAGCCCATGGAAGCTCATTTTCTTCTCTATGAAAAACAGGTCTGAACAGAGTGGTGTCGATTCAATTTCATCATCTCTGAGCAATTTCCAAGTCTCCAAGGTTAATTGCACAAACGAGCAGCTGCGTTTTAATCCTGCTGCTAATGTCTGCTTTTCCCCACTTTCTGCAGTCCTAATTTGGCCCGGTTGGGGCGCTGTGTGGTACAGAGCAGGAGGACGCTCTTCCCTTTATAATCATGCCAGACTCTGAGGTAAATCCTTCCATGTCTTTTTATGGATTGAGAGCACAAAGGCATGATGAAATAACAGCAGCTTCGCTTCAAAGCCATTAATGCACAATGTGAGAGCCGTCACGAAAGCCAGAGGAGGGCCACAGGGCTGGCCTCTGGGCCGGGGCTGCGTCTCTGGGCCGGCCTGGTCTGGCAGGCCGTACATACACATCCGTCCAGCTCTGTTTCATCCAGGGCTTTCAATACCCATACCGAGGATCTGCTGTACCATCAATATCCCCAGAATAATTCCAAATGCAATGCCAGTGTGATCCTCTTTCTCAGGCTCGTTTGTGCCCTTGGCAATCACAGGGAGGTCATCAAAAATACATCAACGTATATTGTTAGAGCCCTAGCTGTGTTAGAGGTCCAGCAAGCAGCAGTCTTGGAGGAATACATAAATCTCAATAAATACCACGATGATGCCACGGCACATATCTGATGATGGAGAGCTTTTACCATGCAAATGGTATACGATAGCCTTGTATGAATTATGCAGGCAAGCAAATGGTGTATAAATAAATAACCCATCAAGCTCACAGTCTTCCAATAAATCAATGCATACAAAGTAAATGTGTACACTGTGGTATTCACACAAAAAACAACGTGGACACGTGCTCAATATCTCCAAGCTTTAGTTACAAGGAGAGTTTGTGGGCGTTTGTATGAAATTCCCTTTGTACAAAGCATTATGATATACGGTAATTACAAGCACAAGCCTTTTGGGGTACATTTCTTACTCGACTGAACACACTGGCAATTTCTGTGAATCCGTCTTGGCAGATTAGCTGAGGTCCCTCGACTCGTTTGCTTACGAACAGCGGTTTTCAGTGTTTCCCCCCAAAATCCTTAATAGGATTCGCAGAATCGGAACTCTGTAGTATTCAAGGACGTTCACTTTGTTATTCTTAAGCTGCTCAATTGTGGCTCTGGTGCTGTTCTTGGGATCATTGTCCTGCTGAAAGGTATTTCTCTGCCCCAGTTTCAAAGTCTTTAGCTGACTTTGGTTTTCCTCTAATATTTTCCATTAACTTAGTCTGTCTGTTTTTCTTTCAGTCTTAGAAAGCTTTATTGTTCCACCTGATAAGATCTTGGGTTGAGCCTGGGTCAAGCATAAAGCTTTGAATTTTAAAATAAATCATGCCAGTCTTGTTCAGCTTGGTCCAGAGACCATTTTACATTTTGGGCACTCGTGAGTTTTTGTTGTGAAATCCAAGCCTTTTTTCTGCTCTGCCATACAGGAGGATCGGGCTGATCTAGGTGTGATGTACACAATGCCACCTCTTGATAGCTAAGCAGACAAGTGTTGGCAGTGGGTGGTAGGTGTTTGGTGGACCTTTCTTCTGCTTTGGGCTTGTTCCATGGACAAACACATAATAAAGTGTCTATTTAAAAACATTTTAGAATGGGTACAGTAACATCAAATGGGAAATAGGCTCTTTGGTTAAAAAAAGTAAACCCCTTTGTCAAAATGAAAATGTTTGATCTGTGATAGTTACATTAAACGGTGTCAGAGGGGCATGGAAACCCTGGCAGATATAGGCCAGGCCCCAGCTCTACCAAGTGGGACCCCCCCCCCAGCCCATGCTTGGCAAAATCAGCTGAGGGGGACCCATATTTTTCAGACTGAAAGTTGCAACTGAAGCATTAATCATGAATGAAGCTGCGTGCTCCATACCCTGAACATCCCTGATTCTATGTGAAGATGAACCAAAGCATTAATCGTGAATGAAGCTGAGTGCTCCATACCCCGAACATCCCTGATTCTATGTGAAGATGAACCAAAGCATTAATCGTGAATGAAGCTGAGTGCTCCATACCCCGAACATCCCTGATTCTATGTGAAGATGAACCAAAGCATTAGTCATGAATAAAGCTGAGTGCTTCATACCCTGAACATCCCTGATTCTATGTGAAGATGAACCGAAGAATTAATCATGAATGAAGCTGAATGTTACATACCCTGAACATCCCAGATTCTATGTGAAGATGTGAATATATGATCCTATTGTGTTTGTGGAACAAGAATTATTACACATGTCATGCATGACGCTAAACACGCCTGATGTGTGTGGAACTGGGATCCTTCGAAGTCCATCTGTTAGGCTGTGATAAGGCTGCCATAACTCAC
The DNA here is from genome assembly GCA_019775915.2 of Cyphomyrus plagiostoma. Classification (NCBI taxonomy): domain Eukaryota; kingdom Metazoa; phylum Chordata; class Actinopteri; order Osteoglossiformes; family Mormyridae; genus Cyphomyrus; species Cyphomyrus plagiostoma. Next base: position 13,987,403 of record JABFEA020000044.1, read on the forward strand.
AAATAACCAGAACTATGACAACAACTTAGTAAGGACTTGAACTGAACTTAAAACTGAGCCTCATTATTGGGGCCTGCAGGTGTTGTTCATATAATTAGAATATCTTCAAAAAGTTGATTTATTTCAATAATTCCATTCAAGAAGTGAAACTTGTACAATGTATAAATTCATTCCACACAAACTGATATATTTCTTTTAATTTTGATGATTATAACTGACAGCTAATGAAAACCTCAATTCAGTATCTCAGAAAATTAGAATATTGTGAAAAGGTTCAGTATTGGTAAATGGACTGCATTTATGTAGTGCTTTTCTACAAAGTGCTTTACAATTTATGCCTCACATTCACCCATTCACACACTGGTGGTGGAGGCTGCCATGCAAGGTGCCAACCAGCACACCAGGAGCAATTTGGGGTTCAGTGTGTTGCTCAAGGACACTTTGATGGAGTCAGGAGTAAGCAGGGCTTGAACCAGCAACCCTCTGGTTGCCGAATGATAGCACCACCAACTTCCCCATATATTAGGGAACTTCCCCGTATTGAAGACCTGGTGCCACATTCTAATCAGCTAATTAACTCAAAACACCTGCAAATACCTTTAAATGGTCTCCCAGTCTAGTTCTGAAGGCTACACAATCATGGGGAAGACTGCTGATTTGACAATTGTCCAAAAGACGACCATTGACACCTTGCACAAAGAGGACAAGACACGAAAGGTCATTGCAAAAGAGGCTGGCTGTTCACAGAGCTCTGTGTGGAATGAATGGATACAAGTTATACATTATACAAGTTTCACTTCTTGAATGGAATTAGTGAAATAAATCAACTTTTTGAAGATATTCTAATTATATGAGCAGCACGTGTATGTGTTAGCAAGCAGGTGTACCTATGAACTGGCCATTGACTGTGTGTGTGTATATGTATCATATGGAAACATTTGTCCATTCGTTGTCAGTATTAGGCCCAGACCAGACAGCACAGGGCAGAAGGCAAGGGGCACAACCAAGTCACATCCCAGGTAGTACAGGTCAAAAGGCATGGGGCACAACCAAGTCACATCCCAGGTAGCACAGGTCAGAAGGCATGGGGCACAACCAAGTCACATCCCAGGTAGCACAGGTCAGAAGGCATGGGGCACAACCAAGTCACATCCCCGGTAGCACAGGTCAGAAGACATGGGGCACAACCAAGTCACATCCCAGGTAGCACAGGGCAGAAGGCATGGGGCACAACCAAGTCATATCCCAGGTAGCACAGGTCAGAAGGCATGGGGCACAACCAAGTCACATCCCCGGTAGCACAGGTCAGAAGGCATGGGGCATGAGCCAGTAACATCCCCGATAGCACAGGGCAGAAGGCATGGGGCACGAGCCAGTAACATCCCCGATAGCACAGGGCAGAAGGCACGGGGCACAAGCCAATCACATCCTATTATGAATCACATCAAATGGGTAGTGTGTGGATCAACTGGTCAGCTCATGTGCCTGTGATGGGACGTGGCGGTGGTGTGTGACTCAGCAAGCTAAGCCTCTGTAACTGTGATCAGTCACTAGTTTGAGCCCCAGTCCTTTCTGAATAGTTGCATGTCCATGGGCCCTTCAGCAAGACCCTTAACCCCCATCTCCTAAGGCACTGCACCCTCGCTGACCCTGCACAGTGACCCCCCCCCACCCCCCACCCCAGCCCACCCAGCCTTGCTCTCACCTGTCTGTGTGTCTCCTGAACAGGAAGATGGGGCAGGCAAAGAAAAGCTTTCCAATGTACCTTTGCAAATGGCAAATAAAAAGAGCCATTTCAGAGTGATGTCACCATTGGGCCCCTGAGCGAGGCCCCTAAGCCCCAGCTGTTCCAGGGACTGGCTGACCTGCTCTCTAAATTTCCCGTCTCTTTGGATAAAAGAATCTGGTAAACAAGCAAGCATACATCTGATAACTAATGCTGCTTCTGTATCAAGAAAGGGAAGGAGTTAGATAGTGACGCTGACATGTGTTGCAATATTTGATAAATATGGTTTTGCTGGTTTGATAATCTGTTGGGTTACGTCCTTTTTTCAGTTTTAAAAGGGCTGCGTAAGGAGTTTTGTTTCCTTTTATTAAATAGGAAACAAAATCTTCTGGCCTGAATACCACAAGTGTTAAGTGCTTTAATTACTGTAGTAATGTCTTAATTAGTGCTAAATGACATTTTAAGCTTTTTTTCAGAATTATGTCTCCAATGCATGCAGCCAGCTTGCTGATTTGTTGACTAGATGCTGGAGACAGTAAACCACAGGAAAAGAGAGATCAAATGTAATGATTTGAGAAATCTTGCTGTTTGCCTAATTTAATATATGACAGCCTCTCTGTCTTTTATATCCAGTATAAAAATGTCATGATATATTATAATATTATAAATTATGATAGAATAATTACAGCTAAGTACTGACGGCAAGGATATTAGTTATATTTGCCAGCTTGATGTTCTCCCTGCCAATGATGGCATCATATGGTCTCCATCTTCTGTAGAGCTGGCCGGAACTGGACGGTTCCCTTCTGACACAGCACAGTATCGTGGCTTGACCATCAATGCAGGATTTTCTGTTGCATCAAACAATCCTAATTACTCCAGCAGTTTTGATTATGTTTCCACAATGTGATTATCATTGGCCAGTATGCATAGGCTACAGCAGATAGGGAATTATCTTATGTTGAGGGTTTACATGCAGCCCCTGCTATATCTGTGTGTGCCCTGACCGCACATGTTCTTCTGAGCTGTGAGGTTTTGGTTGAATTGACGGTTGAATTGAATTGTCCAAATTGCCAAACATTCCCTGCCGTGGGTTGACATTCAGGAGGACGGCATCCGGGCTTGTGGTTCCTGGGCTAACCCTTTACTGGCAAAGTGTTTGAAAGATGGAGGCGTTTCAATTAAGTGCATAAAAAGCTGCTGTTGATAATATTAATAAATTCCACATAAAAGTTACAATGTATAAAGTATGTCCATCTATCCACTTTCTGAATCTGCTGGTCCAGTTAAGGATCGCAGGGGGTCCAGAGCCTATCCTTGAAGTTACTAGCACAAGGCAGGGAACAACCCATCACAGGGCACACTCACACACACCATTCACCACACACACCATTCATTCACACACACCATTCACCACACGCACCATTCCCCACACACACCATTCACCACACACACCATTCATTCACACACACCATTCATTCACACACACCATTCACCACACACATCATTCATTCACACACACCATTCATTCACACACACCATTCACCACACGCACCATTCATTCACACACACCATTCATTCACACACACCATTCATTCACACACACACCATTCACCACACGCACCATTCCCCACACACACCATTTACCACACACACCATTCATTCACACACACCATTCACCACACACACCATTCATTCACACACACTATTCACCACACACACCATTCACCACGCACACCATTCACCACACACACCATTCATTCACACACACCATTCACCACACTCACACAGTACAAAATATATTTACTGCACAAATAAATAATACTGGTAGAGTGCATTGTATCTAAAGCAGACACTATTTAAAAGTCTTGAATACCTTATAAAAGAATACATATACTTATTGATTTATTCTTTAAGGAGACTGTAGAACTATTCTTTTAGTGTTGGCATTGCAGTGGTGTATCCAGTGGGCAGTCCCTCGGAGATTTAGTGTGTGTTCCAGTCTTCAGATGAAACCTACGTGGGTCCAAGAAGCTGAGTACAACTAAAACCTTAATTCGCTCAATATTTGAGTTTGGTCCCTATTGGTCTCGTTGACATCGACCATTAATCTTGTACCGGGAAAATCTGGTGTAACCTAGAAAGCTGTCAGGCGGGAATAATCACACACAAGAGCGCAGAGAGAAACAAAGGGACCCAGGTACCCTTTTCAGACATGCAGGTATTTGTCTGCAGCTGGCAGATGAATGTGGGACTAGCTGGCTGTGTGTGTACACCCTCCCATCCCAGCCCAACATGGTATCACTGTGGTAAAATCAGCCTCGCTTTGTTCCGGTACCTTCCATCAACATTCTGACCTTTTTATAGTCTGCATCTTCCTTGTTCATGTACACATCATCGAAAAAAACATCTGGTGCTGTCTTGCCTACTCTCACCGCCATTCTGAGCCCTACTCTCAGACCGTCCGTCTCCACCATCCTGGGCCTTTCAGGTCCTCTTCAGTGCTCTTCAGAGAGCGGCCTGAGAGTTCTTCAGAACAGCCGGGTCAGTAGAATAAAGCCGATATTGCTGTACCAGCCACCTGTGATCCTTCCAATCCTCCTCTGCAGCACTGTACCCTGTCCTTTGTTACAGCATATTGCTTTATTAATAGCTGACATTGTGCTTCTAGGTGACAGCGTGAACTAAAGCGAACAGAGATCATTAGCTTTTAATTTCAAAGTCCGGGTTTAAGCCCCCCCGCCCTACATTATTGAATTCGACAGAATGATGGGGGATTCAGCAGATGTACCAAACCAACCATCTGTGCGTTTTTAATGTGCTTGGTAAATGCAACATTCAGTCCAGTAGATCATTTATTAAAGTGTAACGATTAATTAAGAGCTTTTTCTTATTGCTCGATGCTGTCTCTGAATGGAACCAGAGCTGCAAAAACTATGATGTCATTAAGATGGATCTTTCAAAGGGGTCTCTCTAAAAGCAACCTAATCATCTAAAAGTTTATTAAAATCTCTGAGTGTTAATGAGGATTTTGTAACCACGAGAGAGGGGGCGTATGATTCATTAACTACACTTCATATTCTGAATTTATTCCACTTTAACCAGTTGAGGGGTCAAATATTGTTCCAATACTAATGGGTGAGTACATGAATTCTTCAATTTAAAAACAGGACCCTTGATGTTTAATAAGCATGTTTGTGTTTTGCATATTTTGCCTCTTTGCCCAGGGGAGGTTATTGTCAGGCATGAACTCTTGCCATATAACTAAACAGGCAGATTTTTTTTAATGGATCCATCCATTTTCCAACCTGTGGATAGCAAGGAGCCTGTACTAACAGAGGTATATATAGGGGTTGGTCCACAAGGGCACTGGCCCAGATTGAAAGCTGATTGCCCCCCAGAGTGCCCGCCTTCCCTGTCACTCATTGATTCTAAGCATATTATTAGCTTCTGATAAGGTCAGACTCTCCATCTGAATTTTGCTCCCTCTTGTGGCTCTCGTCTTAAAACATTCTAGAATTGCCCATGCATCTTAGGCAGCATGCGCACAAGGCAAGGACACACCCTGGACAGGATCCATTAAAAGAGCACACAGACACACACTACAGGTCATTTAGAGACAACGAATTGGGCCAAATTCATGTCTTTGGGCTGTGAGAGGAAACTCGTACAGCACTGGGAGAACGCATAAACCTGGCACAACAGTTGGGATTCACCTCCCCCCCCCCCAGAGGCATGGGGCAGCAGTCCAACATTTACATGTATTTGTTGAGCAGCTGCTTTTACCCAACAATGCAGAATCAGGAAGGCGGGGTCAGGCCATCCTTGGAGTAGCTGGGAATAGGAGTCTAACACCCCACTGAGTCAACTCTCTGCAGACTTAATGGATGAATACTTAATTAATGGTTTAGGTCATCAAGGCATTTAATTGTAAATTTACACCCATAATAGTATTTATTTTCGCATGGACCTGTCCTGGGGGGTCGTGATGGCTCAGCGGTAACCTCACCCCTCTGCCCCCCCCCGCCGTAGTCAAAAACTCTGAACTCTGTAGTCAAAAAAACAAGCAGCTTCTCCATTTCCCTCAGTGTGTTTGGGTATGAGTGACCTGTGATGGAGCGACACCCTTTGCAGGACAACCTGGTACCATGGAAACAGTACAGAGGGTGTGTGGATGGATTTGTTTATATATAAATGTAATTTTTTCTTTGTAAACGACGCAATACATGGAGGGTCTGTGACCCTTGACTGAATTTAGTCTTCAAAGCATCGCAGACACTGCAATTTGCAAACAGAAACAGGTTAGGTCTGTCTTTTAATGGAAATGTATGTTCTTTTTCTTTTGTAATTTGGCCCTCATGCATGGTAAATGTTCATAGTTACTTACAATACAGATCCAAATTGACACGAAAGGATTCCTGGAACAGGTCAAGATGCATGCGATGCAATTGGCTTTGGATTCTCGGCATGTTGCCTAGCAATGGCCGAAATCACCTGAATACCTTTCTGAGTGGAGTTTCTTTTTTGATATATGTCAAAGCTGTGTTCAGACCCCTTGGAGCCTGTTCTGAATATATTTCAGCTTGCAACCTGAATTGAGCTACCCTATAATTACATCCCACAGTCTTGCTTTGTTGAAAAGAGCAGATCTATCGGCTGGCTTTGTACCAAAGAAAGTCTCGCAGTGGGTTACCCCTAAGGAGCGGAGTGGACCTGCGTCTCCGTACACCAGAAACCCCACAATCACACACCGGGCCTGAAATGAGTCATGCAATTATTATTATTTATTGTGGGAATTCTCTGGGAATCAAAAACACAGCCACAACGCACAGATATTGTTTTGTAGTGCTTGTGATTCTGAAACTACTTGTTTTATGAATGCATCAAAGTAGCCCCAAGGAAAAAAAACATATGATACCCAGTAGCTTCAGAGCTACATGATAAGTGGACTTAATCAGTTATTGTCTCATGTTTTGATCGGATGCCAATCACAGCTCTGTCATACAGCCCACAGCGATGGAAGTCTGACTGGAATTACCACAGCAGAGGGGAGGCTAACCTGCTTGTTCACTGTCTTATCCGCTTTCTGAGTGCAGGATTCTGGGTCTTTATCACACAGTGACAGACCGGTCTTGCTAATAGTGAATCACAGCAGGAGGGCAGAGAATTCAGGGCCCCTCAATCTGTAATTGTGACGCTCTCAGCTCACCAGGCGAGAACCTGACTACATGACGTCACCGTCACAGACGGGTGGCTTTATGTTCATCGTTGATCCCCAGGACAGAAAGCATCTGGATACAGCTGTGTGCCTTTTAAAAAAGGTTCTCTGCAATCGTACAACAGGCTGCTAGAAGTCACAGAAAGGTAAATCCATTCTGGACAGAATAATCAGCACATTAATGGTCATCAGACAGGTATTAAAAGGCTAAAACAGATTTTTTTTTTCATTTTTTTCTTTCTATGAAGTAAGGTTTACATAGAAATACAGAATAGCAAATAGATGTTCACTGACTTCTATTTAAAAATATTTATTTGTAGTGGAAATGTAAATTGCCTTAAATTATTGTAATTAAATGTATGTTATTGTATTTTGTTGTATGCTTGTATGTATGCTTTTTTATTTTGTTTTATAGTAAGTAGCTCCCATTTCCTTATATATGAATGGAGAGTCCCCACAAAGATATAATTGCAATCTGGTGTGTGTTTTCATGTGTGAGAGTGGATTATGTTTATATTACATTGCTGGAACCAAGAGGCGGGGGCGGCATGGTGGTGCAGTGGTTAGCACTGTTGCCTCACACCTCTGGGACCCCGGTTCTGGTCTCCGCCTGGATCACATGTGTGTGGAGTTTGCATGTTCTCCCCGTGTTGTCGTGGGGTTTCCTCCGGGTACTCC
>JABFEA020000044.1:14009876-14021125 GCA_019775915.2 Cyphomyrus plagiostoma
GCGAGACGAGAAGATGCTCGGTAATGCTCAATACGATCATTGGGGCAATACTTCGCACCGTGAGCTGGGCCTCCCCCCTTCTTATGCTGGTGCTAACGGGGCAAGATTCCCTACACCCGTCGAGCCCCGCCCATCCGGGGCCGTGATCGTCACACTTAGTCTTTACCCCTGCTCATTTCTTCTGCTTTCAGCAGGTTGACTACGAGTACCAAATATTAGCTTATCGTTGGTACACACTGTTTTGACAAGATAGTCAACAATAATCACTTTCCATGAGGGTGATCATAATGATTTGGCTCAACTGTGTATTCCTTTGTTAAAAAAATCAATCAGCCATCATTACTATTTTTAATTAAAGTATAAATAATTCAATTATTATAACAAAGGCAATTATGTAAGGGTTAATGCATGAAAAGTCATTTAAAAATGCATAATGCACAGCCTGGCGTGCATTAACCCTCAAATGTGACGGTTATTCCATTTTCATTAGGTTCTGTTTATTTTAATTTGCGTTCTTCATCTGGAATTTTAAGTAACATTAGTTAGAATCAAAGGTTGCAACAGCGCTCTGATGTAGGGTGCTATTGTGATCAGCTGGCTGGCACTGCATGTGCAGTCACAGGAAATTTATCAACCCCCTTCTGACCAATCAGATTTAAGAATTCGAACAATGCTGTGGCGTACAAGAGTAATGAATCCCTTAAAAAAGCGTGAAGGTTTTTAGCTTCTATGCTCCTTCACCTGGATGTAACACAGCCTCTTACTAAGCTGTGCATTGACTTTGTGTCTGGATGAGCGTGTAGAGCATTAGCCCAGCGCGCTGGATATTGGCAGCGGCTGCAGGTAGTCTCGCGTCTATGTAGGTCAGCCTGTCTCAGGCAGCCTGTTCAGTGCCGTCTCGTGTCCTTGCCTAAATGCTGCTCTGGATCTTATGATTCCCAGGGGACCTGTTGACTCCGTACCGGCTGCATTCCGGTAATCCAAGTATAGGATGTCCTTCCCTTGCTGCCTGTCGTCTTCAACAGCCTGCAGTGTATCATGGGTGGTGTGCGGTCGGCTTCCTTCGCCGCAGCCTCTGTGCCTCCGTGAGGGAGCTCCGTATTCCAGGCCGGGGGGGGGGCGGCAGCAGCTACGGTGGAGAAAGCCACCCCCATGCGCTTCATTAGCCCCTTGGGTGCACCAGGTGGTGTCAGCGGGATTCTGCCTGATGCTCTACATCTGCTCCAGATGGCGGTGGCCCCCTGGTCTCACAGCCACCCTCCCCCTCATGTGTCATTGAGGTCCGCCCTTGTTAGATAACCCCCTCCCTTCTGATTCCCGTACCTTTCATACAAACTCGATTGCAAGGCGAACACGACCCCCCAGCCGAGTTTCTCTGATCCCCCACTGCACTACCCGCATCCGGGCTGTCATGGCCCATCTCAAAATGGCTCATGTGTTTTTTTGTCTTCTCAGTGCTCTACACGGAATTTGACGAACCTTTTGCAGGAGGTTTTTTGTATAGCACGTTCAGTCATTTCCTTCAGCTGTCATATAGGATCACAGGACACTCTGGTGTCACCTCATAGGATGCCACAACAAATATCCCTTCATCTGGCTCTTTCAGTTTTGCTCATGCAAACTTGCGCAGTGATATTGGTGTGGTTTTTACTGAAGCAATATTGATGTGTTTGGTAATTAGATTTTTTTAAAATCCTTAATCACGAGCTACCATCCTTCAAAAAAATGCTTAATATTCACAGATAATTATATTTTGTTACTTAGGAAAGCAAAGCAATTTGATTAATTAAGACCAGCACTTCCCAATCCGGATCCTCAGGGATTCACACCCTGTCCATGTTTCTGCACCCTTAGACCTCCCTGCCAGCTCTCTAGGGAGCAAAAAGGTGGACTGTCTGTGGATCCCCAAGGACTGGATTTGGGAAACATTGATCAAGACCATGGAAATTAAAATTGTGTTTTTTTAACAGTTATCTTGAAACTGAAACAGAGATTTATCCTCCGTGTTTTATAAGGCACATGACCTGGAAGAGCCTGCAGGTGGAACCAAGGATAGAGCGAGATGGACAAGGGGGTCAGTTCTAGATGACAAACTGCCCTAGTCTAGGCAGGACCCCCAGAAAGTGAAGGGCAGGGGTGGTCTGCATGCAGAAGCTCCATCGTCAGGCTCGATTGACAGATGCTCACGTCACACAACCTCATCCGCACCCCCCCACCAGTTTAACAGATTCGCAGTAGCTTCCGGGCCGCATATCTGTGGACCCCCCCCCCCCCCCCCACACACACACACACACACACACACACACACACTGGGGCACTGATTCCCAGCCACCCCACAGGTGTTACTTAATTGTGGAGGGCTGATCCACCCCATGTTGGAGTTCCCCTGCTCTGCCAGGCATGGTCATATGCTTCATTCTCTGCCTTACAGAATTATAAACTCATTTCGTACTGGGATGTAGCCAGTACATTTTTGTCACTGTGAAAATTATTTCTGAAAAATAAAGGATACAACAAGCCTGGTATAGGGAAACCCTTTATATGATGAGGGGGGGTGGGGGGACAACATCCCAGAAACTACTGGAAGGGAATCAACCCACGCTTGCAGTTATGCGGAACCCAGAGTTTGTTAGTTGTGCAGTTACAGCTGGGCGGATTCAGCTTCTCATTTTACATCAGAAGAATAGAAGAAGGCTAACCCTCTGTGTCTGGGTGTGGCTCAGCAGGCTAACCCTCTGTGTCTGGGTGGCTCAGCAGGCTAACCCTCAGTGTCTGGGTGGCTCAGCAGGCTAACCCTCTGCAGGTACTGTACGCTGTGTGCTGGCTGACCCTATGCAGTGACCCCCAAGCCTGTGCTCACCTGTATGTATGTGCCGCATAAAGAGTAAGATGGGGTAGGCAAAAAAACAAAGTACCATGTTCATATTCATTGTCAAGGACAGTGACTAATAGTTATACCTCAATCTCCCTTTGTTTTGTTCTTGTCTTAGTCTTCATATCCCATCAGTACCTGCATCAATATTAGTGAGCTTGACATCTTACCACGTAATTTTTTCCGTGTCTAATCATCGTCTCACATGACAGACTTGCTTATAGCCTGCCTTGGTACGAAGTCTGTGCACAAAACATTATTACAACAGAGACATTTTCTAAAGTTTCTGCATGAACACATTCATGGAAATTAAAACAAGCTGTTTTAATTTCTTGAACATTAAAGCTTCAATGCAAGACATGGGAATTCATTATGCATTGTCACAAGACATCGTTACCTGCCTGCTATATGCAGCTTTTCTCATTAATGAGTTTTTAAGGAATAAAGCGATATTTATGCATTGCAGCAATTGAAAGAGGCTGCGGCTGGCAGGATCTGGTGCCGCACTCATAGAGCATAGAAACATGGTTAGACGAGCCAAGCTCTGTTACTCCAGTAGTGTGAAAATTCTCTCACCATCCATGTAAAGAAGCCCAGGTGGTTATAATCAGTGAATGTGGCGGATGTATTCCTGCATCAGCTTGGATGCAGTACTGTTGGACAGGAGGAAAGACAAGGACGAAGACAATGAGTTTATATGCTTCAGTTAATGGTATCAGAGGCATTTACGACCACTCAAATGGTATTTGTGTATTTGTTTGAGGCCCCCAAGGCATCACCACGTTTAGCTCAAGGTTTTGGTAACAAGCAGTCACTACAATGGGGGGGGGGGGCTCAGAAGTTAGTGTGATTTAATGGGATCCCATTCCACTGAGAGGTTCACACCTTGTTGTGCCCCATTAAGGTCCTCATCGCAAAATGCCCCAACAAAAGGACTTTGATACAGTTACCCTGCACTTATAAAGTCCATATACCTAAACACTTTAGTCTAACATAAGAAAGAATATTAATACATCTTTCACAGTTACGGTCATTCTGTGCCAGCATGCAGCCACAACTGCCATGCTTTACAGTCTTATATGCTTAATAGTCTTAATAGTTGTGTGTCTCTCTGGACTCCTGCTGGCTTAGACTGTAATTGTGAGGGTAACTCTCAAGCAGCACAAGCCTGAGCCGAATCTGTCATTATGATGCAATCCGTCTCTCTAATAGAGTGAACAAATACTCTGTAGTAAAGCTGCTTGTAAGTCAGGAAATGTAAGGTGAGCAATAAACACAGAGACTGCGAATGGAATTGCTTTAACTGCAATGTTCATACATTAAAGCTGGCTTTGTTATATGAACCAGATACAGAGCTACAAAGAAGTAATTACATTCACGTGGCCAGGCTGCAATTGCATGTCTATATTTGTTCTAAGTATTTATCATAAGTGGATGCATGACTGATTGAACGCGTAGGCAATCAATGACTTGTAAACACTGACAATAGAAGAACAGAAAATCCACAGAACATGCCCCAATTCAGGGTACTGCTTTTTCATCCAATTATCACAAAAACATGTTATTTCCGTGTGGTAATGTAAGGAGCTGGGCTTTATGTAACGGAGACTTGTACAGCCTCAACTTTCGTCCTGCTCAGGACCCCATTCAGTCTAACTGAATTTGATTGTACACTGTCACGCAGGAATACATAAAATGATTATGTTCATCAAAGCATGACCCCTTGCTTGAACAGAGTCTTTCATATTGATTGAGATAACTGAAAAACAGGCTCTGAGATGAAAGCATCACCACATGTAGCTCACCACTTAGAGAACAGGTCCACAGTGGAAAAGACTATTGCAGGTGAAAATGCCTTAATTCACAAATGAGGCCAAACGTGGCAATATAGAGGCAAAATTTGCTCTTTGTTTCAATGGGAAAATTCCAGATTTTTAAAGATATTTAAACTGCTAACTACCCAAACTGCTAAAATCAGTAGCACAGAAAACAAATAGAAAAGCATGACTTGTTACACTCACATTGTACCTACACTCTCGCCTTAAGCACACTTTCATCATTACCATGTGACTTTTTGTGTTGAAGAAAAGTGCTACCACACAGTACAAAGGAGTTTCCTTATTTTGTGTCTTACAGATTCATCCAATATGCAATGCAGCAATTTTTATTTATTAGACCTGCACATATAAGAAGTTCCAGATATCTCAGATTTTCTTGTCAGGCCAATAAACATTACACCTCTGCTATAGAACAAAGCGGGTCTTTGTGTGTAGTTTGTCATTCCCCAATCTGTATGTGCTATTGTTTTTATCGCAAAGGCAAATTGGAACTTGACAAGATCCTGCTAAGTTTGACTCCCACCAAGCGAAATCAATGGGGTGAAGGCAAATTTGTACATTTCTAATGTTCTTATGATTCGATCTGTATAATCTCCTCGAACCATTCCTTCTGGGTTCAGTTCATGTGTAGTGTACATGCAGGCATGCATGTGCCATTCGCATCACTGACATCACGTCTGTTCTGTGTTCTGTGCTCAGCCTCGGTACGGAATGATCGCACCAGATGTGCATCATACTAATTGTACACGGGCCCACCTCAAGTGGGCCTAGACGCAGTTACGCATAGTGTAGCGGGCATGGTATGGAGCGATCACACTAGTCAAACAGACTGCACTTCAGGGGTCACACATGCTTGGGCATTGTATGGAAAGCCCAGTGCAGTGTGAGTACATCCTAAGAGTCTGAAGAGAATAAGTAGTCAGAGTCATTGTCTACCATTATCTTTGCCAGCTTTGAAAACTGTGTTTATCAAAAAATAACTTTAATTCCTTTTAATGCATATTTAATTCCTTGTGATTTTTTTGTATTGAAGCTGTAATGAAAAACAATTAGCAGACACTTTCATCCAAAGTGACATATATAACAACACGCAGCCTGTATTTAGCAGAGTGATGCCACCATTGGGCCTTTAATCAATGCTCCTAACCCTAATTGCTGTATGGACACTGGTTCACGCTGGTCTTTAAGACAATGTCCATGAGCCATTGAGGTTAAAGGTGTTACTCAAGAGCCCAACAGAGTCATGATTCTGACAGCCACAGGACTGGAACAGTAGACCTTCTGATGACAGGCAAACCCAGAGCCAGTCACCACCTGAAAAACCTGCAAGGCTATCAGCACAAAAGGTATCTCAGAAGGCCCTCACTTCCTGAAGATCACGTGACAGACACAGCTGTGCCTGGTACTCGTTTTAGCCTCAGCCCTGGATTAAAGGCTGATGGAGCCAGGGCTGCAGGGTGAACTGTCAGTGCTGATTACTGCTGCTGTTTATCTGAGGCCCGGGCTGAGAAGGGAGGGGGGGGCGGCGGTCTGGGAGACCAGGTGGCTGATAGCCTTTCGTTAAGTATATATCAAAGGCACAGGGTGATGTCATTGCACCAGGGGGACGGCATAACTGACCTTCTCACTATATATAATTGAGCTTTGCACATCATGCATACCTCTGGGAACATCAGAGCCCAAAAATTTTAGAAATCTAAATTATTAAGAATTTCTCTCCTAATATCTGCATATAGTATCAAGCAAAATGTGAATAACAAAGTTATATCAAATCGCTGCTGGACTTTCCCATGGAGTCACTATATTTACTTAATTGAATTACTATGTGATAATTTGACATAAACACTTGAGTATTCAACCAATGACTCCTCTCATGACATGTTGTGTCCCATTGCCCATAACCAGTTATGTAGGATCACAGTGACAGTGTGCTAATTCATCATAGGGCAAGGGCAGTCAAACACACTGCAGTGCAGTACTGCTCATGTGCACATGGACCGAGTGCCTGGGACAGTGGCCAGATGGGCCAGGACAACCAGGACGAGCAGTTAGGGTTTGTGGGGAAGAATCCCGCATGCCGAGTGAGACAGGAATGTTCAAGACATGATTTGTTGCGAAGATCTGTGGCCGGAAGGTAATTTGTGCCTGTCAGGGTGGTAACTGTAGGACCTGCTGGTGGAAACCTGTGGTGAGGAAAGCTGTCATGTTGAAGAAGGAGGCCTTTCGGGCGATGATTACACAAGGGTCTTCTAAGACAGCAGAAAGGTGCTGAAGTGCTATGTGGTAATGTATGCTAAGTGGTCATGGAGGTGAATGTTCAAGCATGGATCGCAGCGACTTTGCAGAATTACTCAGTAGCTAAGATGTTTTGGAAAACTGACAACTCAGGAGGAGATTTTGCTTAAGGTGTGTTTAGCAGGGAAGTGCTGACTAACTTGGGATATTATTGAATCGTTGAGTTAAGCTTTTTGAGTAACTCTGAGGATATGCCCTCTGACCAAAAGGCAGTGCTGGAGACTTCTGGTGGATATGAATCTGTAAGTGCAGCTGCAGCACTCAGAGCCTTGATATTGTTGGGGTGAACATGGTTCACATGCCGCTTCAGTGTAGCACAGAATAGGCTAAAGTATCTGGAGTGGGCGATTTTTAAAAAGCAGGATTATGGGTTGTGTAGCAAGTACAGGGGAACTGCACTATTCAGGCTTCCTGGGAAATCCCCTGACAGGATATTGGTGAGGAGTCAGGGCCTGTCTAACATAGAATCCAGGAGGAACAGAACAGATTCCAACCTTCCCATGGAACAGGGATCACTTCTACATCCTCACACAGCAGTGGGAGAATGTTCATGCAGTCTGCATGTGCTACGTGGATTTGGACAAAGAATATAACTGTGTGCCCTGGGGTCTGTATGAACGTAGTAAGAGTTTTCTCTTATACATATACTCTTTTACTTGTACTGCTTTTAGTGAAATAGTAGTTTAAGTACCCTATTTTGTTGACAGAAAGAGTGAGATTGACAGGTGGATTGGTTCAGCACCTATGGCCCTTACCTCACCTATGGTCTCAAGCTGTGGGTGAAGACTATAAGAACGAGGTCTCAAGTATTTCCTGCTAAAATGAGGTTATTCTCCAGGGTGACTGCTTTCACTGTCTTTGAGGAATTTGGAGGGACCTCAAGAAGGAGCCGTTGCTCCTCTGGACTAAGAGGAATCCAATGAGGTAGTTTTGGCATCATATGAGGATACCATCTGGCTCCCAAAGAAGATAACATCAGGCAACATTGAACCCGACCCCTGGGGCTGGATCAAGAAAACATCCTGAAGGGACAGTGTCTCCCAGCTCGCTTGAAAATGTCTAGGGAGCCCTTGCGAACAAGCGAGAGTCTGTGGCATTGGAACGAGGAGCCTGGGCTGAGTAAGACTCCACCATAACCCTCACCTGGCAAAGGTTCCTGCGGTGTTGGATTGTAGACATTTTATTACAGGTTAAGCACACTGCCATATGGAAAATAAACAAGGCCACGGAATGGCAATTTATTAAAAGGAAATATTAAATGACAAACACCATCTATGTAAAAAAAAACACCAAAGGATTTTCCACATTTCACTGTGATTATTGCGGAATACTCTATAGGAATTCTATTAAATAAATGCTCAAGGTATTGTTCTGGAAGTCCTCTCCACCACTGCTGGAAAAGTGCCCACAAATGACCTGCATTAGTTAGTTACAGCCTTGTGCATTAGTGTTGCCATGATTTCTATTTGCATTTGAGCACAAAACACCACAATGGGGTTAAAGTTTGGTGACTAGACCATGCCATTCCATGCCATGCCATACTATTCCATTCCATTCCATTCCATTCCATTCCATTCCATTCATTGTTCCTTCATCCTCCCTTTTATTCAAAAATTGCTGGGAATTTAACCAAAAATGGTAAAATATAACTACTGACTGCAAGTGAGGTTTATATATTAGATAATAAAGTTTCAAAATTCTTTTGCAGAAAGTTTGTAAGTTAATCTTTATAATTGTATGCTTATCCATCCATACTCATCTCAATCAGTTTGATAAATTGCTCTTGGTTGTTCAGCTTTTCAAACAGACCAATGATAAGCTTATGTTATTAACATTCTAATATAAATTTGAGAATATGTCTACTGATAAATTTAAGTTGCATTGAATACTTGTGACTGTCCAGGGTGCCCCCCTGTCTTCTGCCCTGTGCTTCCAGGATAGACCATATGCCCTCTGTGACCCTGTATTGTATAAGTATTTTTTAATTGATCTAATAATTTAAATAAAACTATTTCATATAGCATTAATTAATAACAATAGCACTGCAACCAGATGGGAGCCAAAACTGACCTCATATAATTGATATCATACTAGCAATGGAAAATGCACTTTCAAGGATCGATGTCAGTTCACGGTTCTCTAGATATAAAACTGCTTGGCACAGCCAAGAAACATCAACTTCAGGTTTGTCATTTAGCGTGATCTTGAGGTAACTGTTGCCATAAAAAAAATCCATCCATCCATCCATCTTCTATACCTGCTTATATGTACATATGCTTATAAACTAACAGGAGAAAATAACAGGATGACAGGATGAAGCAGCTGCCCACCTGTAGCAGCCCTACACATTTTGTGCGACAGCAGGTGGCCATCTTTACATGTGAGGAGGACTGGGGAAATCAGGCTGAGGTTTGCTGTGTTCAAAGCCAGCAGGTTACCGTCGAGTACAGTACAGTGGAGCTTCGTATAATATTGAAGCTGAGAGAAAGACTAAAATCAAATCCCAGGAGAGCCAGGTACCTAATCAGTAACTGCCCGGGTGTAAAAATGAGTGGAGTGCAAAACTGCATGCTGCAACGTTTGTTTTGTGTATGTGTTAAGGTAATAATTAATAATAAACAAAATCAAGGTGTTCGCCTTTAGTCGCTGCTTGGAATAACTTTCCCATGGGAGGCAGTGAGGGATGGGCCAGCTCTTCTCACCTTTATTTTTGTTGTTTTTTTCAGGCTTGTTCGGACAGTTTTCCGCTCCGTGCCCTCGGTGAGCGATGCTTCTCCGCAGGCTGTGATACCGGGAATGATAATGCTTCTGGATGATGAGGCAACACTTGAAGAAAGCAGATGGAGGAAGATTAAGATTGCCCTAATTATCATCGCCAGACTGCGAGTCTCCATCTGCCATGTGAC
The DNA here is from genome assembly GCA_019775915.2 of Cyphomyrus plagiostoma. NCBI lineage: Eukaryota > Metazoa > Chordata > Actinopteri > Osteoglossiformes > Mormyridae > Cyphomyrus > Cyphomyrus plagiostoma. The sequence goes on from JABFEA020000044.1 coordinate 14,019,788, forward strand.
TCTCGGAGGACACTACCAAAAAAATTAAAAAAACAATGTTCCCTCTTGGGGGGTAAGCCTGGTTCTGGAAAATCCCTTCCAAAAAGGGGAGATTTTGGCGGAAGAACCATCAAAATTGCAACCCAAAATGAGGAGCAAATTTCCAAAATTCACTCTAAGTTTTTTATTGTTTTTTAAGCTGAGACCATGACCTAAAGACAGGTCTCCTCATCATATGTTACAGTACTGGGAACCAAAACTCACTCAGACCTCAAGTAAGCCAACAAGAAAGTCTACAGATATTTTGTTGAGAACGTATCCCATGGACTGTTTTGGAAATTTCCTCATCAGTCACACCCTGACGACAAGGAGAAACACTTGGTGGGTGGGACACAGACCATTTCATTATGAGTTTTTACCATCCAATTGTAAATTTTAAACTCAGAACTCTACAGAACTTCCAAAGTGAATGTGTACCAACAAATTAAATATGAAGAACTATAAATATTTACAAAATATTTACCTGGCTAATATTTGGTTGCATTACATTAGACTTGCCATTCTAGATGAAAAAAACACAGACATTGTTGGAGAGGAGATGAAGAAAGAATCACTGACTTGCTGGCAGAGGGCATTTGCTGATCATTAGACAGCCTCCAGGGTTATTAGGGCACAAATGAAACATACATCCTACATATAGCCCAGAAACAAGAGTCGGGCAGAATGAGTTTCCCAAACCCATATTGAGTACAGATTCCAGGGTGGATGTTGGTCCAGGGAACTCAGCCCACTGTTAAGTTAAATATGCTTTTCAAAGCCATCCAGGACTTTGAAACTAGAACTGAATACCTCCTTCACATCCACATATTTACACAGTCCAACTTTATTTCTGTCATTTCAAAGCAGGCTTTTATCCTTTATTTCTATTCTTTCCTTCCTACAGTCATACCATCTCAGGGTACATAGTGATCTCTGGCCAAAGCAGCCTGGCGATTCACCCAAATGAGAGCCTGCACTTAAAATTATAACCATTCTCTGCGTTCCCTGTCCAACATCTCCTGTATGATTAATTTGCTCGTATGTCCAAGGGTGTAACTTTGGGTTGAACACTGGGGAGCAGGATGGGGATAAGGGTTGAGGTCTCCCCTTGTTTAAGGGGGTGCAGGGGGTTGTATCGGCCAGTTTTAATTATTGAGAGGGTTACCCCCCCATTCCCCACGTAATTTATATCCATGAATATGACCTTATGTATGATAGCATGCAGTCTGTACATACAAATGAATTTAATGCAATGCAATTTTATTTATATAGCGCATTATCACAACATTACATTGTCTCAATGCGCTTTACATTTCTGCC
>JABFEA020000044.1:14025335-14051989 GCA_019775915.2 Cyphomyrus plagiostoma
TTCTTTGCTTTTTTTCTTTTCTTGTTTTTGTTGTGTTGTTTTGGTGGCTTTGGGTTGTTGGGTGTCGTGGGGGCGGCGGCCCGGGGCCGCCGGGCCCCCCCCCCCAGCACTTAATAGGGACACTTGAATGCATAAAATTATACATCGAATTTGGCAGCAGGGAAGAAGCCCGGGAATACTATCTACGCCCCTGGTCCTATCTGTCAGACTATTAACAGTTTGTCAGCAATATAAATGGCGCATTGTCACAATACAGTCAGGTCCGGCGTTTTTCTACATGGCAATACTGCCAGGCCTGCTGCCTTTGTGTATGCCTGCATATACTAGGTCTTGCCAATATTATTCACAAGAATAACTGTGCTGCTTACACACACCTCTGTGTAACTGTAAACCCAGCGAAATATTTGGACATTCAGCATAAAATCTGTATAAATGACAGTGACTGTAATTTGCTCTGACATTCTCATGCTTTTAGATGAACGTAACGATTTTGAGGTGAATATAGCCACCACCATAAAAGATCTTGGTGTTACAGCCAACCTTGTCGATACATATATACATTAAAAAGGCATAATGTCTTTTTGTTGTTCATATAGCAGTTCATATAGCATAGAACTGATCTGTCTTTTCTATATAGCAACAACAGATTATTGCAAAATCCAATCTGGATGTTCAAATGATTCCTTTCAATGAGTTGCGCCAATGAGAGTCACTCATCAAAATAAAATGTGTGAGTATATTAGTTCTGAAAGCTCCTCTCTATTTTTGCTGTGAAATATAAATCACAACTTTCACCCCTGAGAGCCTTAAACAGACATACTGGATTGTATATTACAGATTATATTACCTCCAACACAGTACAGCCTGTTGACTTTCTTCAAAAGATGTTTATTATCTGTACTGTACTGAAAGGTCAAGAGATAAAAAGGAAGAGTCTTCTTAGAGAACTCCAGTTTTACAGAATAATCTATAAACTCATATCTGGATTCAAACACCTTGGGCACTCAAAGGGAAAATCCATCTCTGCCCTATAAATGTGCTGAGGAAAGGCTGCCTGCTGACCACAGAGCTGACTGTGAGCTGGGCAACTGCCCAGCAATACGGGAGATGACTCTTTCTAGATGTTCCTCGAGTTTCTTTGGTGTTGACTATCCCAAGACTCCATCTGTATCTTGTCTGTATCCTTCACCATGCTCCCATAGTTACACTAACCTGGGCAATTCAGTTTCGCTGAACTGTTCACTAGCAGAAACATTTTTAGCTTTTTTTTTGCTTTTCCTTCTGCCTCAAATTTAGGGCCATCTGGCCCTAAGATAACAGATAGCTGGACCCAGAGAGGCAGCCAGCAGCTACGTCTGCATGATGGATCAGCATGTTGGCCTGGCCCAGTATACTTAATCTGTCGGCACTGGAGCTCTCTCCCTCCCATGGGTGGGGTCACTAGATCATTTGCAGTCAGGCTCAGCTGCTGTCATCCATGAGCAAGCTGTTTTTTTAAATTTATGTACTGTTTACTATGACTTTTTTTGAAAAGTACATTGATTATTCATTTCTGGTATTATGCTATGTTCTCTACTGTTCTTCCATTCTTTTAATGTTTACATCAGTCCCATGTATTTTAATGGTCAGCTTATTACTTGAAATGTGAGGATGGACCAATGTGCAGTAATAAAATATACTTTTCTGGTGATATGCAGAGCATTTCATGGAAAACCAGTCTTGCAAATTTAATTTTACTACTCTTGTCTACTCTTATCCAGAAAAGAGCCACAACCAAATCAGTTGTAGGACATGCAAAACATTACATATGCTAAACAAATTAGCAGAGTTCCATGTTGAAATATGCAGGGAATAAAAAAAAGACAAAATAAGTAACTTTGTTTGACGTGAATAAATCAAAATTACAAGCACAGCTACAAATGTTACTCACCTTAAATTGGACCTCAGTTAACGGTAGGTGTAATTCTATAAAAGAGGCCAGACAATCAGTGCTTTGACATGAGTTACCAAAGCAACATGAGACAACTATTTCCAAAGAGTCTGTGCCTTCATTGCTGAAGACTTCAATCACAAAACATCATAAAATCATTTTATGTGTCAAGGGGAAGTTCAAAAAAATCATGGTGGCAAAATATGGGCAAATGGCACTTACAGAGAGGAGCAGCATTCGCAAGTGGCAAACTCACCAACGGGGAAATTAGCCCATTTTTCACTAAACAAAAGTAGGGCCTCAAAAATAACCACAAAACTGAACCAACTTGGCTCCATGTACAGAGATGTGATTGTGAAACTCACAGAGCTCGATGGACAGCCGGGCTCCTATTCGGAAATTGCATATATCCAAAGCCAGTGCACACAGACCCATAACCAGGTTTACGCACTAAGAAGGACGAAACCTGGGGCCCTGAGTAGTGGAAAAGAGTGCCTTTCTCCCTTATTCCTATATCTGGGTGACTTTGCATTTGGAGAAATCGCTGAAAACGCTGAAATGATACCAATCGTCTGATTTGGAATGATGATTGCACTACATTTGTGTGTTTCAAACCAGTTCCCAACCCCACCCCACTCCCCAACCCCCCCCCCACCACCATCCCCAGATGATCAATGTTGATGCACATGGACTGTCTGGTAGGGAGATGGGAGTGTCTGGGGGTCCCTGAGCACCAGTTTTAGAATCATTGCTCTGCATGGTTGTATAATATGTGGCCATTTTAAAGGACCAGGTGTACCCAATGGCGCAAACATAGGTACTTTATAATCTTCTCAGTTTGTAGCTGTAATTGTTGCAGTCATATTAGTTTTACCATGTTTATAGTTAAACGAAGTGAAGACAAGAAGAATTACAGATGATTCCTTTGATAGCATGCAGCCAATGGGTTTTCATAGTTTGAGGGGGTCTTTGGTGATTTGAAGAATTGAAGGAATTGAAGGACCCGTAAAAGAAATCACTTGCATCTGTACGTGTTGAAAGGGAGTCACAGTAACCTACTGTATATAGTCCTATAATACTAATATAACCAAATACAAGAGTGCCATCCATCCATCCATTTTCTGCCACTTCTTTGTGGTTGGGTCACGGGGGCAGCAGTCTAAGCAGAGATCCCCAGACCTCCCTCTCACCAGCCAGATCCTCCAGCTCCACGGGGGACTCCTAAGGTGTTCCCAGACCAGCCCAGAGATATAATCTCTCCAGCATGTCCTGGGTCTGCCCCAGGGTCTTGGGGTCTCCTCCTGGTTAGACATACCTGATTCACCTCCCCAGGGAGCCATCCAGGAGGAATCCTAGATAGATGCCTAGAACCACCTCAACTGACTTCTTTCGAAGCGGAGGAGCAGCTGCTCCACTTTGAACCCCTCCTGAATGTCCGGGCTCTCACCTGGTCCCTTAGGCTGAGCCCACACACCCTGCAGAGGAAACTCATTTCTGCCGCTTGTATCTGCAGTCTCATTCTTTCAGTCTTTACCCCAAGCTCATGACCATAGGTGAAGGTAGGAACTTAGATCAACTGGTAAATTGAAATCTTTGCTTTCCAGCTCAGCTCCCTCTTCACCACGACAGAACAAGTACAGCGTCCACATTACTGCCAATGCTGTACTGATCCACCCACTCCCTTCTTCCCTCATGTGTGTACAAGACCCTCAAATTACTCTGAGGAAGCAAGTCGTCCCCCACCAGTAGAGGGAAATCCACCCTTTTCCGGTTGAGAACCATGACCTCAGACTTTGAGGTGCTGATCGTCATCCCGGCCTCCTCACACTCTGCTGCAAACAGCCCCAGTGCATGCAAAAGGACCACATCATCTGCAAAAAGCAAAGACATGATCCTGAGGACACCTAACACGTACTCCACCACCCCTTGGCTATGCCTAGAAATTCAGGGCATAGATATCATGAACAGAATCAGTTACGCTGAGTGGTTTGATGAACACCAGTTTGAGGTGAAACACCTTCCATGGTCTCTCCAGCCACCAAATCTACACAGCAATGAACCTTTATGGAATGTCCAATATTGTATTGCAAAGCGTTCATGATCTGTATGACAACGTTCCAAGATGGATAGAAGCTCTTCTGAAAGCATATGGTGACCATGCTCGTTATATCCACATATTGATCCATCGACCCATCGATTTTCTACCAGCTTATCCTGATCAGGGATGTTAGGCTAATTAGTTCCTTGATGTTGATATATTGTTAGGCATTTCCATTATTTTTTCCACCTTAAGTAAGCAGTTTATGTTCAAAAGTTCCAGTCAAAGTAGTTTACCCACGGTGGCCTCTACTTAAGAAAAATAAGCAATAGCTTCACAAAGGCTTGTCACATGACTGTTTCCATGACACCGACTCAAGGAACTCTGGGTATTTTTTACAACCAAACAGAGAATTAGAGTGCAACAATGCCATTTGTTCCAGTTCTTTAGCTTCCCTTGTGTATTATCAAGAAGCTGTTTTTGCCGGCAAGGAATTAATTAGCCTGTTAAAATAATTCCAAAAGGGTGAATAACTTTTCTTTTCAACATGACTGATTAAATAATGAGTTCCACCTTGAGAGGGCAAAAAAATATCTGGTCTACTATATATAAGAGAAAGAACAGTTCTCTGGCCTATTTAATAAATGAAATGCCATGGGGATAGAATGAATTCAAGTGTCCTTTGTGTATATAGCTGCAAGATATCGGGGAGACAAACCTCCTCAAGGCAGTCATCAGAAGGTACTTTGTTTAACGTTTTACTAAAGGGACCTCACATGTGAAATTATCACATAAATATATTTCCATCCATCTATCTTGTAACTTCTTGCCCTGGTCAGGCTGGAGCCTATCCCAGGCATCATATTTGGATGATATATCATATAAATAGTATACTAGAAAACACAGTATTTATGCATGTATATATACTGCATAAACACACATAAATTATGCATACAGCTTTGGACAACTAGATAGATCAACATAGGCCCTATGATGAAATACTGATGCATAACATTGTCATATACATCACACAGAGCTACTGTAAAGGGGCTCTCGTGTAAAAGTGCTGTGTTGGTGTTCACCAAAGTTTCTTTTTACATTACAGCTTGCATTATTTATAACAAATTTTAGAAATATTTAGGGGCTATGTAAAATGAAATTTATTTTTCAGTTCATTCACAGAGCCTAAATGTTTTACTTTTGATTCAATAACTTTTGGTCATTTCCTTGGTAGTTAAACCTTTCTTTGATATCAAGGGTAGAAAATTGTAGTGATTTTCATTCCTGCGTCTCAGAAAGCTGGTGAATTAACATCACATTCATCCTTGAAACTGAATCATTATCGTTTTATTCTTGTCTCTGCGTGGAACACTCCCAGAGCTTCTAGGATTATGCAGCGAGCATTTTATTTGTTTAAAGCATCGTTACAAATTCTCCATAGCAGGTGATCGCAGGGAATCACATAAATTCTTTTGCCATACATATTTTGATCATGGAGAACTTGGGTGACACCGAAATCTCTTCAAAGATTTCACTGCAACATGAGCTATTGTATCATCCAAGTCACAAATAAGTGGACTTTATACGTCACCTGTCATTAACTGTCATTAACGACTGAGGAAAAACTACAAAGGGACAGTCAACAGATAATTTTGGACAATGAATGGATGTGGCTAGTGTTTCTAGATGCATCGTAAACATGGTAATCCTCCTGCACGTATTTTAAACACGGAGATGTGCTGTAGATTTAGACTGAAGTTCTCTTTGAAACTGTTCCATGTAATTAACTATAAAAGATTTCTTATAAATGGAGCCTCACTCCCACAGCCATTATCACAAAGCTCAAACTGCTTTCTGGTTATATAGTGGCTGGTATTATATATAGTCAAGATCTGGAAAATGCAACAGAGCCATTTCATTAATGCGATTCTTCCTGGAATTGCCTCACAATGATTCCAAAACGTAATTACATTACATCACTGGGACTGTGGTCGCTAGGTGATTTTCACAGAAAGAGTTTGCAGTCGGTTCCCTCTGTGCCTCTGTATGATGTTTATGACCAAACATTCAATATCTCAAACGTGGACATTTCTCATGATGCAGCCTGTAGTGGTTGTTTAACAGAGGACATTACAGTATATTGATTTCATTTAGTACAAGGAAAGCCATGCGTTCACAATCATTAGCTTATTAATTTGTTGAACTACAGTACTTTGCAAAAGTCTTAGGCAGTCAAAGAAAATGATATATAAACATGTAAAATCTTCATCTTGCTGTAAAACTATGATTTTATGTTTGTCAAAGTGTGTCAGATTAGCCATTTCAAAACCTCTCCTGAAGTCACACTAGTATTTACAGCATCGGTCCTATACATCAGTGCAGTGGTTGATTTGATTTGACAGCCTCCCGTAACACATTCAACTTAAAATAAGACTTCAGAGGCCTACCAACAAATTCCAGTTGCATCTAATTCCTCTTGCATTCAATCGAATGCAATTAAGGTAGCTTAATATTACCCAATGTGTATTAATAATAAGTATCAAAAATTCAAGACATGAAAAATGTTTTTGCTGGGGTTAACATTTATGAATATGACAACAACCATTAAGCTTAATGTTAATTAAGAATAATGGTCAGTGTGAGGTGCTATTTTTTAAATCGTTGACCAATTAGAAGAGAATCTAATACCAGAAGAGGTTTTTTTTAACTAGGTAGGCCGCCAACGTACTGCCAATACAAATGCACTGACTTCAAGACTAAAAGCTTTGTGCTTCACTATTTTTAAAGCAGAAGTGCTTCCACACATTTCCATTAGAGCCCGAGGCTTTATGATCTGTTCTGACTGTTATTATATAGCTGTTCTTTTCCAGATCACATGGGGCTGGTTTTCTGCCAAGAGGAGTTATCAAAAAGGGACCCTCTGTGAAGGTCAACCGGAGACACTAACGCAGCAAAGACGCCTGAGCAGAATCGCTCCATCAAAGCCCGACCCACTCGCAGGGAGCAGCTTCCAGAATGAGCAACGCTCCTCCTGCCTGTCACAGGATCTAAGAAATGGTTCCTGTTATGAATCTTGGGGAGAAGAGATGAAAATATGTCTTTACAGCCATTTGATGTCTCTGCCATCTTTGCGAGTTTATTATATAGAACCTCTTTGTAACATCTAAGCACTGAGCAGGCTGCTTGTTCCATTAGCCGCTGAGATTTGTGCAGAAAGACAACTTTCCTGCCCGTATAGTGATTTGGTTCCTTTACATTATGTGTGGTCTCCTGACAGCCAAAGGGCAAAAAAAAGAAATAACTTTTTTAAAAGGCTGAAATCCCATCTGGCTTTATGCTGAAGAGGAGATACGAGCGGATGGCAGAATTGAGTTATTCCACAGCAATTTCGTGACAGTAAAGGAACAGGTTGAATTGCCGGCTTAAATCGCTGAACCTCTTTTTGTCGCCTGCTCCATCTCTACAAATGGAGCAGTGAAAGGCAGGAGGAGTAATCAGCTGCTGCTGGACAATGGGTTCTTCCAGGCAAGACTCACTCCCACTAATACTCATTGAAATGGCCCATATTCTGCTTTTCAGAGGAGCAATTTTCTTCTCGAGTTTTTTGCCTGCAGGAGCTCCAAAGACCTGTAACTCCAACCCTGCCCTGAAATGCCTGATATCTTTAGACAGCCATGTGACTTCGGCAGCAATCCCTTCATCTCTGGACCTCGCCTGGTCAGACATGTTTCCTCCACACTTTGTCCCTCTAAGGGCATCTGGCCACCAGGTCTCCACTCTGAAAGGAGTGTGTAAATTTATTTAGCAATGTTGTTCCCCACCCCTGGCTTATAGACTGTGGGACGGCCAGACAGTCCACATTTTCACTCCAACCCTGGCTTATAGACTGTGGGACGGCCAGACAGTCCACGTTTTCGCTCCCTCCTAGCTCCCAAAACATGGACCATGTAGGGGTCCCCGAGGACTGGGTTGAGAAACACTGTCACAGTCTTTAAGCCAGGGGTGGGGAACCTGTTCCATGGAGGACTGATGTGGGTGTGGGTTTTTGGGATAGCTTCTCAATCAGCCAATAATAAAACAGTGGTTCTCTGCTCCAGTCCTGGGGACCTTCTGTTATTGGCTGATTGAGAGGTCATCCCAAAAACCCACACCAGCTCTCCAAGGGTCAGGTTCCCCACTCCTGTTACCTAAAGGTGACAGGTTTGTTTTACTCCTTGCTAGAGTACCTTTAAGGTTCATAACATATCAGCTGAAATACATAAAATGAACTTGTTAGTTTAGCAAAGAGTTAGTAAAGAGCACCGCAGAACTTTAAATTTGATATCAGTCATCATAGACTAAGTAGAATTTATTCTGATCAGACTTATCCTCTGATTAACTGTGATTAATTATTACTCATAATTATCTGAAAACACTTTGTGCTTAACAGCTATTCATTATTATTAGTTTGCAGATTTATTCATTGTACCAAGACAGTAGGTTAGAGAATGCATCTTGGGCCCAGATCCCAGTAGTATGTGTGAAGGACCTGTATGAGGAAATATTGCAATTCTCTTCTATAAACTCTATAAATAATTTACCCTAGTGAATAGTTCCTTGACCGCAGATCTAGTTAAAATATAGACTTCGTAAGTTGGGAAGTTCAGAGAACGTCTTAGTGCCATACCAGGATGCCCCAGCTAACCAAGTCACTTGCATCTGTAAACATCTATCTTCTGTGAGCAGTAGACACATGGTGATCATACAGACTTTCTTTTCTTCCAGTGGTTACAGCACCATATGTTTTACTGTGATTAGTTGAGAGCATAATATCATGCAGTGGACCCGATGTTTCAAGGGAATATGTACAGTATGTGCAGGGAATCTTGAGATTCATCTGAGATATTTGATTTGCCTGGTAGTGCCTCTCCTCTTAGCATTTTACTTTGAAACTCTGTTTTTTTTTATCGTCTCAATGAACTATTTTAGAATACTGACTGTAATTCTTCCACAGCACTCAATTTTACAGGTTACATGCAGTTTGAAAAAGGCTCAAGTCAGAATGGGGGATATTATGCTGTAGTTCTTACAGATGCTGGGGACTCAGTCCAAAAGTGGGAGGCAAATGAAAAGGCTCTGAAGGGGCGGTGAGGCCTACAAAGTGTCCCATTGTTGCTGATGTGAGCAGCACATCGGGGGGGCCAGAGCTGAAGACATCCTGCAGATAATGAGGTCATGCGGTTTTTGTTGCTTGGGAGGGAAGCACAAGAAGCACCGCCAGAATAGAGTCACACATGTATATAAACTAACAGAGTTTCAAACCTGACTGGCAAGCCTGAATCACTTGAATGGGTCAGTTAGACCTGTCAGGAAGGCCAGCCAAGAGCTTTGCAGTTGCCCAGATGAGAGAGGCTTTGCCCAGAAGCTCTATGGTGACGGCCGTGAGAAAGGGGGTAGTTTCTTTGGATGTTGAATAGGAAGTTTGCTGGAGTCTATTAATGAGGAAAAAGTTCCTGACAGCAATGCTGCTTCAAGGGATGTTTCCCCAATTTCTCTGAAGATTAGGGAACGGAGCAGCTTCCTGTACTTGAGACGACAATGTTGCCAGTTTAAATATCGAGTTCCAAGCACAGGACAGAATACCAATATTATATCCAGTCTGGATATATCTTTTAAAGTGGTTTTGAAAAATTTTAGCACAATTAATAGAAAAAAAAATGATAAATGATAATAGGTGGGTAACGATTAAAATATTTCCAATACTCCTTTGTTGTTTTGGTGTAAAAATTCCATGGTTTTTCCATGTGGAGCCTCCTACCCCAGTCATAACTTTATATTAGTTGTTGAAACTTTTCACTGTCGAATCAAGAATACAATATGCATCTTTTGTGATCCAATCAGTGTGCGCAACTGATGCTGTAGAGGTCATTCTCCATATTGTAAGAATGGCTATTCATTACTAAGTCCCCTCATTACATTACCCCAGATATGACAAACTTAATTTTCCTGATCAAACAGCTCTGTCTGGTTTTACCACTTGCAGCTTTGCAACATGTTAACTGTTAACGATGATAACTGTGGTCTTTTCTGAGTGAGAAACCAATAACCGATATTTCACTGGTTGACGAACTGGACCGGCGCTTATCGCTTTAAACGCAGTTCTGAAATGTGACCCAGATGGACGCATTGTAAATTCAGATTTCTTTCATTTCATTCGCCTGGAGATGGGTTTCCAATAACTGTCCGAAAGACTGACAGTTTGCGAAACTCATCGGAGACATATGACCTCATTCTATCTCTTTCTTCTGCAGATCATGCACTCTAGGAAACCCTATCATACCTTTTTGAAAAAAAAAACACTTTTCTTGCAAGTAGAGCCCTCAATCATCTCTTTGCTAGTTTCCCATTAATATTATTATTATGTTTGATTGGCAGTTAAGTTCAGAAACAACAAATTGGCATGATAACTGGACTTTAAGCAGCTCATTTAACTTCCAGCACAGAACATGATGCATAAAACAGCAACAGATTTACATTGTTATGTTTTGTTTTATGTAGCACTATAAAAATCATGTAGGGTTCCACTGAGTAAAAACCAGCCATAACTATTTATTTATTGCCGGTCTTAGATGACTCTTGGCAGAGCTGCTGGGAGAATTTCTCTAGGAAAGCCGGCAATCACACCCACGCGCCATGCCGACATCTTGAGGAGCAGGTTTTTGGCAATAGAAAAATCGGTTTTCTGGACCATTGACTGGGCTGAGTCGGTTGGACACAATCGTTAATATCAAATGAAGAAGATGGGATCAGGAGATGCAGGGAAATGTGAAATGCCGCGGTGTGTGCAGTTCTCCCTGGCGACTGCCCTGACAATGTGGCTTTTTGCATGCTGTGTTTTAATTACCTCTTTACATTTTATCTTAAACGGAGTCTCATCAACACTGCCTTTCTTCCCACTGTATTAAGGTCCTAATTTTCCCTGACCTGCCCCATCAGCTGCCTCTGTCCCATTTATGTAACGGGACTCCATCACACCAAGCAGCACTGGCAGTGTAAATGAATGCTACAGCTGCCACTGAAGTTGACATTAAATAACTCCCAAATCTCTAGTACTCATGTTTGAGCAACTATGCATCTATATAGTCATCAAAACACTTTGTATTGTCATGGACAGGCTTGTGATTTCTGGGGCATGCAATCCTGAAAGTTCCATACAAACAATGGTTGGTATTACAATACACAGTTGTGTGGTTTATTCATGGAAAATGGGGACATGTCTGACTAATCTGTGCATTCCAGTCGGGACTGGCATGCCAGACATTTTCCTGATTAGCATAATTTATCGTGGGTATATGTGTGTGGTGGGCGGGGCTCAGGTTGTCATGGGATACACATAGATGCCACCACCCCAGGACCACATGATCTGCAACTCCAGCAAATTTGTGGGAGAATCCACCACAAATATTTGACCCCCATCATACCCCTTAATTTATGGTGTAGGGTTGGGGAGCAACATAGTTTAAAAAATACAAAAAGTATTGGTGGACGTAAAAAGTCACGAAAAAAAGGAAGAGTTCATGCAAAGTGACATGTTCAGTTATTATATCTGTCTATCTTCTCTGATGGCTGACAGGTAAATTGACTCACTGCAGCAGCAATGCTGAAACAATGCAAAATGTAATCCATAAGAAGGCAAACTTTTGCAGTTATAATCGCCTCCATTCTCCACTGCCTCTTATCCAGATCGAGACTGTTAAGCCTGGAGTCTATCCCAGAAAGCATGAGGCAGAGGCACCCTGGACAATATGCCTGTTCCTTACAGGGCACACACTCGCTCACTGTGAAAGACCTCGATTCACCAGAGACACAGTTTTCTGAGCACATGCAAACTCCCTCACACACACAGCTGTGGGCAGGCATCACAAAAGCCACAGTGTTACCCAATGAGCCACCATGTGACTCCATTCATTACCCCTGAGTTTGATACAAAAATAATGGGAGATATAACAGTTCTAGCCCTTTTGACCAGCTGGTTGTGCTACGCTGTGGTTTAGCTCCACTGGATATTTACCCACATAATTATCCCAAGATCCCAAAGGCTCTTCAGTGGGTCGGCACCTCAGTGGTGCTCCAGCAGATTATCAGGTGAACCTCCAATTTGCTTCTACTGGAAAGACTCAAGCAAAAGGAAGACGAAGGAAGTTGACCCAAACTCTGACTTGTTTGTTTCCTTGATTGAAAGACTCATTTCACATGTATGATTATAGAAGACTGGCCAATCAGCATACTGTAAGACCTCAGTGCTTAAGTGTAATCCAGGTCCTTTTGATTGAAATTATAGTTTAAAAATCCTGTCCTAACTCAAAGTGTCCTCCCTGACATGGATTATCGATAAAAATCATATACCTTTGTGTGCTTTCATGTTGTCGTATGCCACCATATAATGCATAGATACAGCGAATGTTACTCCCGGCATTCAGAACCCAGTATCAGAATCTATCATGATGTCAGTTACAAGGCATCACTACTCAATGCAGAGTCATGAGACAAGCAACAAATACAGAAACTTTATCAGGTGTAAATCGCAGAAAACATTAAGTTATTTGAAACTGTTGAAATGTTATCTGTATTTGTCTTAGTTCTTAGTAAATATATTAGCATGTGAAGCCTGGTGGACAGAAGATTAGAACATCATACTGCCTTCTTGTGACTGGGAGGAATCCTGAACAATATTTCTTGCAATAATGATTTGTATGTGAAACTTCAGTCCTCTATTCACAAAGCAATGTAGTTCCGAATGAAGAACACTTTTATATCGTTTTATTTATTTACAATAGACACATAGACAGTTTTATATAGAGTTGTAAAAAAAGATGAGGGTTGCATAAAAGGATGACATAAAGGCTCACAAAGGTCTGTGGTTGGCATTTGGTTTGTGGTAGCTTTCGGCAGTTCAGTTGTCATGGTTCAAAACCCATTTCCTTATCAGCAACTTTAGTATGTATCAAATATCTGCAAAAATTGAAGTAGACCACAAATATATTAAACAAATATGTATAGAATCACTTTAAATAATGCAAATACTGTACTAATAATAGTACAGAGGCTAACTTGACCTGCTTATAGTAAATACAGATGTATTTTATCTTTGTCCCTGATGTTGCATGTTACAAGCAGGCATTCATGCAACATGAAATGAAACTGATAGTTTGCACTGTTTCTAGGATAAAGTGGCCAAATGGAGCCAAGCAGTATTCCTAGTGTTGAACAAATCATCCCCCATAGCATTTTTATATATTAATGGCAGCAGAATTCATTGGGATTTCTGGGTCTTAATGAACCCTTAATGGCTTTTAGTGCTGCTATTTCAGTATCACAATGCTAAAGCTTAGAAAGGACATACATGATGTAACGAGTCATTGTGTGTTTGATCTTTCTGCCCCCTTTGGCTTTAAAATAAGTGAATTGATTCAGTGATATTAATATTGAAATTAATTCTATTTATACATGAAATTAAATTAAAGTTAAACTGCTTCTGTTGGAGATAGAACAGAGGAGTCAAGATCATACCATTTTAGGTCAAAGTAACTCACACTTGTTATTTTTATTGTTATAATCACTGGGATTCTCACAATTATACGATTGTGAGAATCTATATCTAAACTCTTGTCAGTCATATGATTTGCTTATATCTCAGCTCTTGTTAATCATACAGTTTGTTATTTCTAAACTCTAGAAAATGGTTGTCATATTGTAATGGCTCCCAGGGATTTTCTTGCAGTGTGAAGTCGGGTATTGGGCTGGCATGGAGGCTCAGTCGGGTATTGGACTGGCACGGTGGCTCAGTCGGGTATTGTGTCACATTTCTAGAATTGGGGGTTCAAAGGCCTCCTCTACTCTGTGGAGTTTGCATGTTCTCCCATTGCTACATGTGCCTCTTGCCAGAATCCAGAGGCATGCAGTTAAAGTACATGCTTTCAAGTACCTGGTGATGGACTGGCATCCCATTAAAGTGGACCCCAGCTTCCCCCCCCCCCCATGACTCTGTCCAGAATAAGTGGTTTGAAGATGGATGGATGGCCAAGTTTCATAGTAAGAGTGGTGAGGAACTGTGAAACTAATTCATTTGCGGTCATGATCTCCCTTTATTATTTGTGACCATCTGCTTGACAGGTGTGGAGGTGACCTTACAGTGTTCAGTCACGAAGAATTCATTCTGCTTGACAGGTGTGGAGGTGACCTTACAGTGCTCAGTCACGGAGGATTCATTCTGCTTGATGGTTGTGCAGGTGACCTTACAGTGTTCAGTCACGGAGGATTCATTCTGCTTGATGGGTGTGGAGGTGACCTTACAGTGTTCAGTCACGGAGGATTCATTCTGTTTGACGGGTGTGGAGGCGACCTTACAGTGCTCAGTCACGGAGGATTCATTCTGCTTGACGGGTGTGGAGGTGACCTTACAGTGTTCAGTCACGGAAGATTCATTCTGCTTGATGGGTGTGGAGGTGACCTTACAGTGCTCAGTCACGGAGGATTCATTCTGCTTGACGAGTGTGGAGGTGACCTTACAGTGCTCAGTCACGGAGGATTCATTCTGCTTGACGGGTGTGCAGGTGACCTTACAGTGCTCAGTCACGGAGGATTCATTCTGCTTGACGGGTGTGGAGGTGACCTTACAGTGCTCAGTCACGGAGGATTCATTCTGCTTGACGGGTGTGGAAGTGACCTTACAGTGCTCAGTCACGGAGGATTCGTTCTGCTTGACGGGTGTGGAGGTGACCTTACAGTGCTCAGTCACAGAGGATTCATGTGTCGCCTACAAGGAGAAACAAAACAGCTGAGTTATCTTGTGTTGCTAATGTTTGTCTGCTAAGTGCAAGTATGCCTTGGCACAGCTTGTGTGCATTCATAAACAAAAAATGATATTTGCATAGCGACGATTACATTTATGCAAATTTTATGATTTTCCCACTGGGGGAACGTTGTCCGTGTTGTGTGTGTGCCGAGAAGGATGATACGGGATTTCACACAGGCACTGTCTAGCACAGAAAGAAATGTATCATTTTCCAAGCCGCCATTCCTGGCTGTACTTTTTTATTACAGTACATGTTCTCAATTGCCAGATCGTACCCCCTCGACCAAAGGACTGACACGGACAGAACGAATCGTTTCGAAATGCAACAACCACATTTATCAAGTAATGTGACTGAGCCATGGCCTGGCACAGAGCAGCGAGTCGCTCCAAATGTGACAAGGGTTTGCCCAGCTGACAATAAATGGTAGGGTTATCTCCTCCTCATTAGTCTCCTATGGAAGGCGTTAGGGCACAGTTGACATTCTGCCCCCACGGATTACCCTGACCCCCAAAATACAATTCACAATATCATGTATTTAAAGGCCCCTGTAAATTGCTGGACTTTCTGAGTCATGCCCCAACTGCACCCCTACTCCCCCCCCCCCCTCAAAAAATCCACAAAGGTAGTGAACTACAGCAGTGACCAAAATTGTGGAAATTACAGAACTTTATTCAACTGCTATCCCAGTTACTTATTTAATTGTCCAATGTGTAATATTTGTAACATTCTTTGATTGTTTATAAACATTACCACCAATATCCGTGCAGTAATTTTTAAGGCATAATGGCAAAAATGCTAGGTGTTTCCACAATTTTGGCCATTAGTGTTGCCTATGGTACAGGTCTGTCTATGGGTTTTGGGGGGGGTTCCAGGCTGGCTATGTGAGAGACACCGACTTGGCATATGAGACTTGGCAGTAAGACCCACGTGCGTTTGTGCTTGCGAACTCCTGTAATATGCAGTCATCATTCTGCGCATACAGATTTTACAGAAGGCATCGGAACACTAAAATTTCACCTTGCAAAGTTTCATACCCCAAACATTTTTCTAATTTCAGCAGTGCAGTGTCCATTTTGAAGCAAACATGTTTCCTGAATAATCACAGCTGTGAGATAGAGATATGACCACTGATTACCACCATTCTGCAGTCAGGTTGATTCAGAGGATGCCAGCAGTTACTGCAAACCAAAGTACAAGGAAAGTCTCCTGTTTACACCCTAGGACTCAATCCAGCACATTCTCATAATAATCATTAGCATTTTTTCGTAATCTATCAGGAGTGATATGTAGCATCTTCAGATTTGAGATGCTAGAGGCTGCAGTTTTGCTGAAATGAAGGCAAATAGCAGGCAAATATGTCTAGACACCAAAAATGTTATTTTAGGCTTGACATTTTGCTGATCTGCTGTCATCCTGCCATGTGCCCGCTAGACATCCAGGTTGGTTTCACTTATAATTTTATCCTGCCTTTTGTCCTTTGAAAGCCTTTACAGGACATGCTTTTGCCTGTATATGTCACATCTGCATTCTGACAGGCCTTCCTGAATAATTGTCCAATTTCTGGTTGCATAAGGTATTTCATCCCACAGGAGCCATTAGATATGAGACATACTCCTTTCTTTTCTGCAGCATAAGGAAGCAGCTCACATATCCATGGCCATTCCTTTTATTTTTTTCCTGCTACAGCACCAACAAAACAACCAGAGCTTTGCAGCGAACAGCGTCTCATGTGCAGGAATGGACTCTACATGCCTCCTATTGATTTTCGATTCTCAGCACTTGCTTCTACACGTCCCCCAGCCCCCGAGTGGGGCCATAACAGCCCTTTCCACTGCGGCTTCCCACCTCCCTTTACTGGTTTTTTCTCAAAGTGCCAAAGAGCCGTTGGGTATATTGTATAGAAGGCTGAGCAAAACCTGATATCCAAAGCGATTAAAAAAAAAAAAAACTCCAAAAAACATATATAAATTATAGCAATATATTTCACTGGAGCAGTTCAGGTTAAGTACCTTACTGAGAGGTGAAACGCAGTTGCAGTTGGTGCTTTGAAGGTTAAAAGTTTAAGTCTTTAATCACTGTTGCCCTAATATGATCCATACACCAGAATCTTTTTTGTGAATCTTACAGAGGGTGGGAACAAAGCGTAGTTTAGCTATTACTTACTGGCCAAAGCAGAGTAACTACAGGCTAACTGCACCTCATCAAGTGAAACCAGAATTCCCATAATACTCTGGGTCATGTGAGACTGCACTTCTGTTGTACACATCTTGTGATATTATTCTATAGCCTGCTGGAAAACATTTAGAAAGGATCTCATACATCCTAGATGAATGAGAATGCTCTCTTACTATGTATGTAACCTTACAATGGAAACATCTGGAGACAGACGTTGGTAAACCCTAAAAACAGCAATTGGTGTAATAATGTTGTGCAAATGGTGCTGGTGTGGCGTTTTGAGAAGCTCTGAATCATGTCCTTATTGGGACAGAAGCACAAATGTTCTTCCAGCTTCCAGTGACAATGCCTTGCAAGCAGAAGGATAGACGTGGCTTCAATCTCTGCGCTTTCTTGAAAAGATGGCTCCTATTTTGTTATACCACATAGAAACACTCCGCAGTCCTTTTCTGTCTGCTGCCTTTCTGACTGCATTATTAAGCATTTTAGACAATGGTTCCAGCCCAGAGGCCAACAAAAACCTGATAGAAAACACTGCAGCAGTGACATTGGGCAAATGCTCGGCAGAGCCAATCGCATTAGAGATGTTGTCAGCTCAGTAACCTAAACACCTTCATACTATAGAGCAATCAGGGCAGATAATACACCTATATCAGATAAACACATGACCTCTAATTAGATATAGGGCACTTTGCCTAATCAGTATGCAGTGCAGGTGGTCCGTAGTGGGCTTCGCATATGAGTTATAGTGCTTGTCTTGTTTGTGCTGATGGAAATGTTTGGAGGAGGAAAACGCCATGAAACATCAATAAAATACTGGTCTGGCTTGTCATGGGAGGTCATGTTGAGTCCTTTTTGAAATTGTTTGAGTAAAAGAACATTGATCTACATAAATGTGTGAAATTACAGGCTAAGTATGTTTTTTGGAAAAAGGTACAAAGAGAGAGGAACAAGGACAGTTCGGTACTGTAAAGGTTTTTATTAGATTCCCAATTAGTCCTATTGAATTCCGCACATTAACAAGTAACACAAAACACTATTTGAAGAGAGCAGTTCATATTCATGACTTCAGCCAATGAGAATTTCTCTCCAAAATCAAGATTGTATGTCTACGCCAATAGCAGCCAATACTGTCCTGCAGGGCCGGGTGCTGGGAAAGTTTTGTATTTCGTAATTTCAGTTCCAGGATTTGATTACTGTAATTATACCAACATCTGGTGTTTCAGGTGCACACCAATGACTAACTGAACAGGTGACTGATTTTAACCTTAACTCTTAAAGAATACTGTTGAGCATGTACCAGTCTTCCAAAGGTTATTGCTTCCAGGATGATAAGCTTAACATTACAGAAGATTAATACCAGGATCGAAAGTACCTGATTGATATTAGTGTGACATGACGGTAGCTTGGATGAAGCTTTTAGGCTGAGTACTAATTCTTTGCAAATGTAGCTCAGGTTATGTCATATTTCAGACCTCATGCATGGCCTTGACTGCAGCCAGATGCAAACATTGATTAGCTTTGGCTATCAGAGCACAGGAGGGGCAGCCCTTGGCTGCCAGGGTGAAATGCTGTTTGGAAACAGAGTTGGGACACCGTGTAGGTGGAATTAGAAACGGTTTTGTGTGCAGCCAGAGTAAGACCACCTGGCTAGGTTTGTTTAGCTTAGAAGGGCGAGAGCCCCAAACCTTTGTTAGAAACAGTGGAATAACAGCAAATCCTGATTGGTTCCCCTACTCAGTAGGACAAAGATGTGGGGGGGGGGGTTGGTCTCCAACTGGGCAGCAATCGAAATATTACGTAATTTAGATCTAAATCACACCCTGGTTTACGTATAAATGGTTCCCTTCATAATGCAACAAAGTATTGAACGTGACTTCTTACTTTTTCCCACGGCTGTGTCTCAAACAATATGGTGTCTGGAAACAGGTGGGACTGCATATAATGAGTGGAAGTAACCTAATGTTTAAAAATAGCCTTTAATAAAGAGTGAGAATGTGCATGTTAAGCATCAAACCAACAGAAGGGCACAAATGGCAGATCAGTGTGTCACGGCAGTGCGTCATGCCCTGCTGCGTATGGCACCACACAGCTGCCGATCAGCCTCGTCGGTCTGACTCATCCCACACACGCTTGACACAAACCCAGCCAAGTACATGATGCAACAGAAAGCGAGATTCGTCAGCCCAGGTGAGCACCTTCCTTTGCTCCCAGGTGCAGTTCCGATGCTTCTGTGCACATTGTAGGCACTTTGATGGTGGGCAGGGGTCAGCGTGGGCACTCAGACTGGACTGCAAGTACAGCCCCATATCCTCCTGAGACCCAAGGAAAAAAGTGTCCTTTAGTTTTAGGTTAATTGTGATTTTCTATGTATTTGGAGGAAATGAGATACCTTTTTTCAAATTTATTTTTATTTTTAATTTCACAGCATGTCCTCTTTAGTGTACAACAGGAATAAATACGTTTCCTTACATCAGTGAAAAGATAGACGCAAAAACAAAATGTCCACTGCAATGGACATAAATGAATGGGTGGGGTCTCAGGAGGACATGCTCCAGGGCATGATACCATGTGACGTGGTTCATTACTCCCGTGACCATCATAAAATAATCAGCCATTTGTGCCACAGTATCCCTTCTGCTTCTTTGTACCACATGGACAATCCCTCATTCACATCTTGCATTGACAATCTTAGCTGCCCAACAGCCTGTTAGCGAACGGTGACTTTTCCCTCCTCAGATCCTTCTCAGAAGCTCTCAGCATAGCTCACCGTGAGCTGCCCACATGCCTGGCTGCTTCAGAGATGCCCTGCCCATAATCATTTGGCCCTTTCTATATCACTCAGGTCGTCATTCTTGCCCATTTCTTCAGTATTCAATGTATTGATTCCAAGTAGTGAATGTTAGCTTATCATGTAATGTGTCCCAGACCTTGACAGTCACCATTTTTGTAATATAGGGACCATTATTCACCATCTTCTTGTGGGGGTGGTTATAATATTTTGGCTCATCTGTGAATGCAGAACAAACACAGACACATTTTTTCCCATGGGGAAACTATCCTAGAATGCTGGAAAGATTTCTTTTTAATAGTGACATGTTTGCATGGAGACAGCAATTTATTCCATTGTGATGAGGGATAACTTTGTGAGCCCGGCCCCTGTCTGGCCAAACGGGAATGGTGGGACAGCTCTGTGACCAGCAAAGGCCATCTGCCTCTGGACTGGTGACAGGCGCTGGCAGCCTGTGAGAGGCTGAGGACCGGCCCAGTTCGACACCGCTGGAGCCGTGATCTTTGAGGCCTCTGCTTTGCCTGGGAGTCAGATGAAGTGGACTGAGTTGTCACGTCTTCCGCCTGCTGTCCGAACAAGGGTGTGAATTCAGCTCAGTCTGCTGGTGCGCTGATCTCTCTGGAGATGGTCTGCAGGTGTGCTGATCTCTCTGGAGTCGGTGTGCTGATGCACTGATCTCTCTGGAGATGGTCTACTGGTGCGCTGATCTCTCTGGAGCGACGCGATTAAGGCCCTTAAAAACCTTCCTCTTTACAGCATCAGTCACAGATTCATGCTCAGCATCTTTCTTGGTAAACACCTCTCTAAACATTATGCAGGGTCTGAATCAGAGGAATGATGAGATTGCACAAAAACAAAGCGAAGTGTACAGTCAACAAATGCTTATCTTAGGCACTGTCTCTGAGTGGAGACCATGGGTCTCCACTTTATGAAGACCTGGCAGTTCAGGGTAATTAGTAACACTAAGTAGCTCATCATGTCAGCCTAAGTGTAACATATTCTTGCTGGCTTTCAGGCTGCAATATAAACCACCTTTGTTTCTATAACTTTGTCTCCAGAACGCCCCCACCCACAAGGTTACTGAACACATATGGACAGAGACGGAGGAGAGGGTAACTCCAGACTGAGGAAGATGCTATTCAGAACGTTCTCTGACACCTCTTACGAAAATAGCAAGGAGGTCCCATCACAACCTGCTGCTACAATGAGGTCATGACCATGTGCATCACAAATCCTAAAGATCTCTTTTACAGCACAGACCAGCTGACAGCATTTCCCTGTTTGATGTGTGAACCTCAGGGCAATTTTCACACACATGGATGTATTTATGTTTTTTAAATGTTTTATAGAATGAAAGGCACCTCTGGCATGCTCTGAAGCCTCGGGTCGCACGCCGAACCAGATAGGAGACGTATGGAGCATGACTGTGTATAACCCAATGGGTTAGCGATCAGAAACTGAGAATTTATATCTGCAATGTGACAAACGGTAAAGCGCAGCATCCTGTTCCCACAAATCCCCCCTCCCCGGAGAGTTATGTATTTTTACAATCAATTACAGTACAACACAGCAACAAAGATTTAAATACAAAGGCACACTGATTTACTGACACGGGTCCCTGGGTTACCCATAAAGGGATAAAGCGTATGTGCTGCTTCTTCCTGCCCTGAGGGAGTGCTGAGAAAGAAGAGAGGAGAGCGTTCAGATGCCACAGAGGAGAGACTTATTACAAGGAGCCCCGAGCCAAAGTGACATGTTGTGTAAGAGGATCGATGCCTCATTGTCGTGATTCAGCTCCAACGAGATCCCTCTTCATGTTTATAACTTTGTTCTTTGGCAGAGATCTATTGAAATGTCACAGTGGGGCACAGGAGTGGAGAGGGCCATCCAAAGGACAGTTCGAGAGCCAAAGGAGCGCAGTATGCTGATTGCATTACGCTCATTTCATCCCTCGTGCTTCAAAAACAGGAGTGACTCACTGAAGGATAAGCAGTGCATGCATGCATGCAATAGTGTCAGGAAGACACACAGTTGTGTACATTTGCACTGAAGGTTTCTCCCATTAAAGGCTTTGCCCAGATATTTTAACAGCAATAAACTTTTGCTGTCATCGCTTATAAATTTCGAGTTGAGACATTCAGCCCAGATATCTCACAAATCTTGGTGAGGAAGTTCATCTCGGTGTCGAAGGCAACACATCTATGAGGTCACCTGGGAAGCACAAACATCCTGCTGGACATATTGCTTGTAAATGCGAGGGAATTAAAGAGCTGTATGCCTGATCATTAGACAACCATCTTCGCTGCAAAGAGGGGCTGCCTTCTCAGGTGGCTACTGAGTGCAAACTTTAAGCTCAGCGGTGATTGCACAATTCTGTCAGCAGGTAAATAATTTTCCACTAAACATTATTTATAGCTTGTTATTTTTTATCTGAGAAATCCAGGTTAAGTACCTTGCTCAAGGGTACAGTTGCAAAGGTCTCTCCTGGCTTCATGTGAAAATTACTCTAAAGTGTGCGGTTTACCAACGCAAAATCTATTTCTCTGAATTCTGCATGGCTCACAGTGTGTTGCTTTTAGGGCGAAGACTGGAGGGCAAGCAGAATGACAATCTAGGATGGAAGGATGGAAAAACAATGTTTCATGAATAGTATCTCTCTGTGCATCTGTGCCTGGCCGATTAACAGTCATTCTGAGTTCAAGACTACAATCATGCAATCAATAACTATTAAGACTCAAGCATTTACAAGAAAGCTATCAACATGTTTTACCTTAACAAAACTTAAATATTTAATTTGTGTCTTGGTCTCTTGAGGCAGAACTTTTCCTTGGAGGAGATTTTACTCCCCAAACAGTTTCTTGAATATATTTGACTTACTTTTAGGTATTAAGTCCTACTTATAAATGCATATGGAAATAGGATGATCTTGGACTTCTCCCTGTGACCCCCACACACTCTGCTCAGCATAGCTTCTGCATGAGAACAATAAAGACATTTAGGTATTTCACATGCTTGGCAGAATGCCTGTAATCATTGTCACGACAAGATTCATGGATAATGAGTAGCAAAATTACACAATATAAAAATAACATTACAATTCACTGAAGGATAAGCTTTTTTTTGAGCCATTTAAGGTGCAAATGTATCCCCTGGGGTCCTGGAGCATTGGACAATGCCCCCTAGCAATTCTTGTTGACAGGGGGAGGAAATTGCAGTTAAATGTCCGATAACATCTTCAAGCCAATGAGATCTCCAGTACCACGGCAACCCAGACACATCATTCAGTCCATCAGCCAATAGCTGTCCTGCATTTCCAGTTCTCATAACCTGGCCTGACACACACCCACACACAAACACACACACTCACATGCACACGTTCACATGTGTCAAACATCTATAAGCGTTCACCTGCTGAAAAGGTTCCATCTTAAACTCAGAAATGTGACATTAGCTTTCCATCCTGGCAGCCTTTATGCTGACAAAAAATGTCATGCTGTTTTGAGATGGAAAGAGTGACACTCCTCTCTTGGTGACATCTAAGAAGCAGGGTGTTTAGGTCCCACAGAGGTCCTATGGGAGCTGAAGGCACACAAGGAACAAGAGAAAAAGCTGTCAAGGGAATCCAGTTAAATTACAGATACAGTTTCCACTAAGAAATGGAATTCTTCCAGACTGAATTCATACAGACACCATCTATTAATAAAATATTGCTGCTATCCTAACTGATGTTAGTTTAAGATGTGCCACTATTGCCCATATCCACACAGAAATTAGGTACTTTATTAATCCCATGGAGAAGCTGGGTGCTATTCACATATCCCATATTTTCACTGCAACTCCTTAATTAGATTCCTAATTAGAGGACTGATTGGCTGAGGAGTTCCTGTACCTGGGTTTGAACGGCTGACCTACAGGTTATGGTAAAAATCTGTGTACACACTGGCCCTATGCGGATATGATTGGCTACCCTTAACATATCCCATCATGCACTCCATGAGAGAGACACATACATGTGTATACATGGCTTGGCCAGTGTCCAGCCCCCTGGGTTAAGGGCCTTGCTCAAGGGCCCAACCATGATATAATTACTCTGCAAACTTGCTGAGCTACATGGTGCCCCCTTGCAATACAAACACGGCAGTATTGCAAAGGTTTTATTTGGACAATACAATATACAGATCATAACATCAAACAAAGGGGTGAGCAAGAGCAGCTAACGATGGGCTCAGAGAAACAGGAAATATAGTGCTGGGTTAAAAACAGAATTAAATCACAGAAAATTTTGAGAAATAACACAGCTCCCCTTGTATGAATGGAAAAAGAGCTAAAGATGGAGAATGAGCAGCGAGTTACTGCAATTCATAGTGTTCCTGGTCTGTGCTACACAAGTTCATGCAGGATTTATACATGTTGGACGTAAAGCAGCAGCAGATTTTAAATCACCTTTGCTTGCTGCAATAATACGAGCCTCAGAAACGCACATGAAATACAATTCTAAAACATTCCTTTACACTGAACATCACAATATGTTTCAGAGGAGCAGTCTAGATGGGGTTGTTTGATTCAGCCTCCTGGCACCATTGGAAAAGGAACATTTCTGAGGGGCTCTGCCGTCCTGAATAAGATATAAATAAACGTGTTTGCATGCTGAGAGAATCAAAGGGGCGCCTGCGAACGGGCCTTGTGGGAATGGTGCAACCCAAGCATGCCAGAAGAAAAGGTGCCTCGTGGATTATTAACATCACATAAGATAACATGACAAAACCCTCATAAACTGTATTTTAACATGAAAACTCAGTCACCAAAAGATCACCTTAACTAGATTTTTTTCCCCCATCAAGAATAAATAAATAAATATATTGTAGTACCACAATACTTTATTTAAAATGACCCAAAGGATTCTGTGTTAGGTCATGTCTCGTCAGGTTTGGGAAGCTTGGTACACTCTAGCAGCGTGTTGCCGCACCCACCACATGCCAAAACACCTCCTGGCTGGCAACGCCCCCCCAGCCAACACGCAGTCCAGTCCCACCCTCCAAAAAAGGCCATGCATCTGCTGCAGCCAGATGTTACATGGGCGTCCCCTTGGCCTGGTTCAGCCACTCGGGTCCTCAGCAGTGAGGATTCTGGGAGCCGGATCACCCTCAGGGAAACCCTAGCCCTAGCGCCATAACTGACGCTCCCTCACAATACAGGTAAAGACTTGGACCTTCATTCTCTTACTATGACATCCGGAGCGTCACACACGTCCAGCAACCTCATAACCCCCCCCCCATGCTCTCCCAATCCATCTGCTGACTTCATAGGAAGAGTCACCAGAGACATGAATGTTGCTGCTAACGTAAGTGAACCTCACGAAGCAGTTTACATTCTCTCCGCAGACAGACACACTGCTGATGGCTGTGCCCAAGAGGTCATTAAAGGCCTGGATCTTGACGTTTGACCAGGATGCTCACAAACCCAGGCACTCAGACTCACGCAGTGTCCCGTGAGCCCTGAGCAGAGCCTCCATTGACTCTGCAAAGATCACTGCATCATCAAAGTCAAGCTCAGTGAATCTTTCTTTACCAACAGATGCCTCACAGTCACTGGACCCCAAAACCCTGCCCAACAACCAATCCAGAGTGCGGATTACCCCTCCATAATTGGGGGGAGTACTGCCTTACATAATACTTCTATGACCATTATGGTCCTCTACTGCGTGAATACGAATAGTTGCCACCAGGATCAATGTTAAGAGTACAAGATGCACTAACCCAATCAATAGAGAAGATCTCATTATCCTTATCTCTATCCAGAAGAATTTGGTTTTGATAACTCCCAGGAATTATCCGAGTAGAAGTTTACTAGTAAAAGTAATAAGCCTATACATTTACAAACAGCCTGGTCTGGTCCAGCAGTCTGGTGTTATTCCTGTCCAGTCCCCCCAGCTCCAACAGCCTTCAGCAAGAAATATTTGCCTATTAGGAAATAATCTGTCTTGATGATACAGTAGATCATAAAGTAGAACCTAATTTCTAACTCATCTCTTGGTCCTGCACGCTGTCCTCATCCCGCCACCTTCCTGCTGCCTGTACACTGTCCTTATCCTGCCATCTTCCTGCTGATTGTACACTGTCCTGATCCTGCCATCTCCCTACTGCCTGCACACTACCCTGATTCTGCCATCTCCCTGCTGCCTGCACACTGTCCTGATCCTGCCATCTCCCTGCTGCCTGCTCACTGTCCTGCAGACAGTCCTCATCCTGCCATCTTCCTGCTGCCTACTCACTGTCCTGATCCTGACATCTCCCTGCTGCCTGCACACTGTCCTGCAGACAGTCCTCATCCTGCCATCTTCCTGCTGCCTACTCACTGTCCTCATCCTGCCATCTCCGTGCTGCCTGCTCACTGTCCTGCAGACAGTCCTCATCCTGCCATCTTCCTGCTGCCTACTCACTGTCCTCATCCTGCCATCTCCCTGTAGCCTGCACACTGTCCTGCACACTGTCCTGATCCTGCCATCTCCCTGCTGCCTGCACAGTATCTTGATCCTGCCATCTCCCTGCTGCCTGCGCACTGTCCTCATCCTGCCATCTCCCTGTAGCCTGCACACTGTCCTGCACACTGTACTGATCCTGCCATCTCCCTGCTGCCTGCACAGTATCTTGATCCTGCCATCTCCCTGCTGCCTGCTCACTGTCCTGCAGACAGTCCTCATCCTGCCATCTTCCTGCTGCCTACTCACTGTCCTCATCCTGCCATCTCCCTGCTGCCTACTCACTGTCCTCATCCTGCCATCTCCCTGCTGCCTGCACACTGTCCTGATCCTGCCATCTCCCTGTAGCCTGCACACTGTCCTGCACACTGTCCTGATCCTGCCATCTCCCTGCTGCCTGCACACTA
>JABFEA020000044.1:14052089-14068508 GCA_019775915.2 Cyphomyrus plagiostoma
GTCCTCATCCTGCCATCTCCCTGCTGCCTGCTCACTGTCCTCATCCTGCCATCTTCCTGCTGCCTGCTCACTGTCCTGCACACTGTCCTCACCCTGCCATCTCCCTGCTGTCTGCACACTGAATGCATCCTGCCATCTTCTTGCTGTCTGCACACTATCCTGATCCTGCCATCTTCCTGCTGCCTGCAAACTGTCCTGATCCTGCCATCTCCATGCTGCCTGCAAACTGTCCTGATCCTGCCATCTCCATGCTGCATGCAGACTGTCCTGCACACTATCCTGATCCTGCCATCTTCCTGCTGCTTGCCCCTGTGCCTCTCCAGCCTTCTGCTTAACAGTTTGCAAAACTGCACCTATACTTTTATTGTAATGTTCTGTAGCTCTTAACACTAATATTTCCTACTTACTCTGTTTTTACCACCAAAAAAGTATCTGATGTCTCCATCTTTCCTTTTCCTCAGTGTGTCTGTGAATAAAATCTAATCTGTATTTAACAAAACAGTATCTGGGCTATCAGATGAAGCTTCTAAAAATGTCTATAAATATGAAATTGTGGAATGCAGAATCAATACCACTAAAATTCAAATAATAGGGCTTATTATTTGTTAGCTAGTTTTTTTTTTTACATTGCCCCTATAGGTTTCACTTGTAATAATGTTTTTTCAGAGCATAACGTTAGACCTTCTTATGCATTAACATTAGCCTAATAACAAACCACACCGGCTCAGTGGCAAATTAATTTCAGAAAGGCACAATTTATTCGTGATAAAATGAGAATGAAAACACAGGGAGTTCATCTCCTTGGAAAATGACAGCTCGATTGGGTTGAACACTTTATGAAAATCGACAAAGACTGCAAAAAACTATGCCAATATTCGCATTTGTGCTAAAAAAAAGTCATCCCAGAGGGACAAGACATTCCATACTCCTACCCGGGTGCAGGCAACGCCTCAGTGCCACATCAGTTCCAAGCCCCGACAGGCCTGACCCCATTGGCTCTCCGACGCTTTCCACTCTTTATGGATGGGGCCCCTCCATCCTCCATCCCCTTTATGATGCATGCAGCCTTCCTGTGGGTAGCTACATCAGAACTTCTCCCACAAAAGACATTGTTTCTGCTTGGTTGGAGCTGTGTGTTCAATCAAGTTCAATCCCGCCTCCAACTCCGCAGATTTTTCCATACAAGTTGGAAGGCCGCTTGTAGGGCCAGATTCATCTTAACATGATACTGACGATACATATTTGAACTTAACTTTTTTTTAACACTTTAACAAAGGAAGATGAAATTTGACACCCGCTGACAATAGAAACAATAATAAGCTCACTCCTACTGATGAGTTTTACTAAGTAATTACTAAGTGCTTGATATTATCAAACAACTACATAGTGAATTTTGTCAAACTGCAGTTATAGCTCGAAGATAAAATGAATGTGGACATTTCCTCTTAACAGTTAAAAGCTGACTTACAGAGACAGTGGTAAGGAAAAGCTTCTTAAAACTCTACACCTTACAGTGTTTCTTGCATCTGTTCTGAAACAATAGTCATCATTTTGGTGCAAACTTTTTTGCACAGGTATTTTTTCCAGACTATGCCTGGAGCAGCAAGGCCAATGGAGACTTCACTGTGGCAATGGTGTTCAGCATCTTCCTCCTGTTCTGAGTTGTAGCATGGTTCCTATGACATGGTTTGGCGTATGGTCTTCATCTCCTGTATTTCCTTCAGGGTCCATGCAGCAAAACTTAGAAATGGCTTCAGTTCATCTCAACCCACTCCCAATCTGATCACCTTTACCAGCAAGTATATGTGAAAATGCTTTAAAGTCCAGGTAAGACTACCCGGGAAACCGCACCACAAATATACCCCAATCTGAAGCCAGTCATGATTCATCATGTCGGTAGGAAATACTGATGCTATTCTTGAAATGCAATCATACATTGTATTTATGTAGCTGAATCCTAGGTTCAGAGAACAGGGTCAGCCAGCGCCCCTGGTGTGCTTGAGGTTAAACACTCAAGGGCCTAACAGTCCTATGATTATTTGGCCAGGGATTCAAACCCACAACCTTCTGAAAAACAGACACAGGTCCCTAAAACCTGAGCTATATACCATCCCAGGGACACCAAAACACAGACTGTCTACAGAATGAAGAAATGTAGAAGTACAACTTATTTCACAGTTTCCAATGGTTACTCTTCACAAACCAAAAGTACTAAACATAACAAACCAAATCTAACCCTTTCATAAGCATTACTAAAGCTTGAGAATGAAGGATTTCCTAACCATCTGCTTAGGTTCCCAAATTAATACCGCATATTATAATAGCTTACACTCATTTTAAGTGGAAAATGAAAGGAGTATCCTTCAATCGACAGATGGACACCAATTTGCTCTCAAATGGACCCAAATTGTGCTCATTAACTATTAACTGAGAGCATTTAATGAATTATGCAACAGCGATCAGCAGGATGGCTGCCCAGCTCCCGATCAGAGGCTTGGGTTACGCAGTTGATGCTAATGAAACAAAACAGTAGATAGAAGATGCAGCATAAGCTAATCACGGCCCCCGAGCATCGGATTAAGTCAGCTGAGGTTTGTTTGGGGGGCAGCATGTGGAGTCAGTCATCAATTACACCCACGGGCCTCTTGCAGAACGTATCCTCAGCTCAGGGGCAGCTTCCTCCACAGCAGTACCTGACGTCTTTCCCAGCACATGTCAGAACCTCCTTGCTATAGTCCTGCTGCCCCAGGACACTCGTCTGAGAGGAAGAAGAAAAGCAGGCCTGGTGAGAACATCAGGAATAATGTCATAAATAAACTTCAGGTCTTGGCATGCATCAGCTTGTTTAGATCAGGGATTCTACCAGCTCATGAATAAGGTTTAAAAGAAGAAGTTAAAGATTTACACAAAGTTTTCAGACAAAACCTATGCAATTAATCTGACAGATTATCTGGTTTTAGCCAGAAGGATTACAAACCTGTAAACTTTTTGGGTCCTATCCCAGACTTTTCATGCATCACCTATCAGATATCTACTCCTGCTTGTGTTAGCGAGATTCTAGCGCACGTAAGAACATCTTGCAATCTTCCTGGCAGACTCCAAACTGAAGGCTAATGCCCCAACATCGAAACCAGCCATCAAAGAAGTGGACCAGCGACTTCCTGAACAAACGTGATTCTGTTTCATGCTTCAGCAAATAGAATACCTGTGTCTCTAAGTATTTTAATTTGTCATGGAGATGGAATAAAGTAGTATGATTTTCCAGCTTCGGTAGAACCCCAGCGGGATGGTAATTAAAAGGATATGACCAAGGGCCTTGTCCTGATTCACTGTGGCGGTACGTATCTGAGCCGCCAGGGACCAGAGCTGCTGCTTAATGACCTCACATCGTCCCACCTCATCCTTGCCTCTGTCACTTAAATCCTGGAAAGTGAGATTTAAAAAAAAAAAAGTTAGTAAAACTACAGTGTGTAGGGAGCCTGGCTATTTCCCAGTCACCCAGTTTAGTTGCTACTGGGCGATGAATCAAGTTCACCAAGAGGACAGCTCTGTTTTCACTGGTGCCTGTATAATGTGTTTAATCATATATACGTCTGCTTCCAGTCTATCTGAAACAGCTTCTAATAATGTTGTTTAGTGAAAGACCCGGGCCTTTTCCTTGTTTTCAGTCCCCTGATTCATCATCTTAATGAAGAAGAGTAAACTGGAGGACACATTCATATTTGAAAAGGGAAAAGTGGAGCAGGCCATCGTGGAAGAACATTAAAGACTGCCCTAGTTCCATCACACCTCACGTGGACTAAAAGCATTTTATTACTGTCAGAGACCACCAATGCGAACCAGTCTAACAATACTCAGGCTAGTACACAATAACTCTCAACATCTCCTAAGAGTCAAACACCGAAGTAGTTCTGTCTATTAGCTTTACCATTATCCATTGCAACATTTTGCTTGTTTTACAACTGTTTTAAACAACCAGAGAAACATTCATAGAGAAGAAGGAATATCAGTCCACAGGTAATGTCAAATTGCATACAGATGTTTTGATCAAGACTTAACATCTTAAAAAACGGATGTGTCAAAATGCAGGTCAGTGCAGGCTTGGCACATGAAGATGATTTGTGCAGGAAATTTTAAAGCAAAGACTGGGTTTTTTTAGGCTATAATCCAGACAAAGTGTTATTCAGTCAAGGTCTGGATGATGTCAGCTGGTCCATCGATCACATGATGGACATTCACCTGACCATCACCAAAGATTCTGGCTATCTTCACTCTACTGAAAAGTGAGCTTCGGCAGAAGAGAATGATACCTTCAACGGCAATAAAGAAGCAAATAAATGAAGGCTGTCAAATTAACTGAGAAATCCAATAAAACTAAGACTTTTGTTTACTTCCAATATATTAAAAGGATCTTAAAGATCCTTTCAAGAACGATAGGAATAAAAAATGTTGTTAATAACCCATGAAGCCCTAATAAATATTTCCAATTGCATTTTTTTGCAGACAATATATTTGTAAATACACTGCACCATCATTAATTCATTGAGCCATTGCGGTTTTTAATCATTCTAATTCACCAAGGAGAAGAAAGGAAATTAACAGCTTTAACT
The DNA here is from genome assembly GCA_019775915.2 of Cyphomyrus plagiostoma. Classification (NCBI taxonomy): domain Eukaryota; kingdom Metazoa; phylum Chordata; class Actinopteri; order Osteoglossiformes; family Mormyridae; genus Cyphomyrus; species Cyphomyrus plagiostoma. The sequence continues at coordinate 14,056,700 of JABFEA020000044.1, forward strand.
TGAACTGATCTCGAACATCATGCAAATGAAATTAATAATTACTGCTTGGTGGCAAACAGATTGGTTGTAGCTCCAGGCAAAGTTGGATCACATTAAGAAAAAGGATTTAAATTTATTTTTAATGCACTCGTAATTAAAATGCACACTATTTCCCACCTCAGTAAACAGCAGGAAGGCTTGTGACTGTGGCTTCAATAAGGTCTTAGTTTTATTTAGCCATCATTTCTTTGGTTTAACACCTCAGGAAAATGCCATGAACACCATTAAGCATTTCATGGTGACATCTTGTGACCTTAATTTTTATGTGCGATTTTACAGAGTAATGTCCCACATACAAGCAGGAGCTTGTTAACGATGATGGTAACTTTTGAATTAACATTCCTCATTGATCCTTCTTGATTTACGACGCGTTAGCGAGACTCCAGAGCTGTTTACTGCTCTGGGGCTAGATAGTATGTGGAATTTCAAAGTGAGGCAGATGTTGATTAGAGGAGGAGGCGTGAAATGAGCAGGCAGCTTCATGAACACCCCCCTGACTAACACCCAGCCTCAGAGGTGGTCAAGGGGAGCAGAGTTTACTTAGGGAGAGCCTCAGTCACCCAAAGGGGCCAGAATGATTAATCTATCTCTCAAACAGAGAATCATCAAAAGAATATTGATAAAGATTCTGAGTAACAAGGAGAAGCCCATTAGCCCAGTCAACAGGGAACATTCCCAGAATGTTATTTAAAGGCCTCCTCAAAGTCGGCAGAGAACGTTCGTACTGTAAAGTAAATGTAGTGCAATTTCCACATTTTACATTGTAAGTGTAAGGCAGCAGATGGAGGTGGGCACTATTGCCCCACGCTATGTCCTAGGTTTATGATTTTCTGGCATCTTTTTTGGTCCTTCTGTGATTCCGTAGGATCGGCACAGGTCGCCAAGTGCAACCTGCTTTTTTTTTAGTTGGTTATACCGATCCTACAGGTAAGCCACATTTTTTGTGCTGGGAGCTAAAGCGTAAATTTAGTTAAAATGTTGATACTTTTGGGTTAGCTTTCTTAAGCGATGTGTTTACTGAAAGTACTAGAGAATTGGTAATGGACTATTTTTCTGGTTTTTTTTGTGTTTGAAGTACTTGTATTTTTTTTGTTTAGAAAATGAGTTAGAAAACGCCTGTTAATGCGATGCTAGGACCTAGCGATGTTATATTGAGATGGGTTACCCAGTATTTTGTGGTGTTGCACTTTTATTTGTGTCTTTAAAACATAAATTGTTTTAGTTGGTTATACCGATCCTACAGGTCTGAGCTGGATGTATACAGCCTTCAGTTGTGAAGTCAATAAATGGGCCCTTTGAGTCTTTGAGTCTCTTCTCCTTTCCTCTCTTTCTGTGGCCGTCGCCTCCTGTTCTTCCGGCTGCACCCCTGCGAGTTTCCAGATAATCCTAACACAACGCAGAGTCCCCTAGCCGCAGCGGTGTAGGTTGAGGGTTTTTTTAGTGTCAGTATGATAAATGATTATTACCGGAACTTCCTTTCAACACAATTCATGATTAAGGAGATTGTTTTACAATAAAATATAATTGCATAAAAGCATTATATGTACTATACTATGAAGACACCATCCAGCCTTGAACCCATGACACAGCTGCAGAGATACCCACTGCCAAAATATTCCCTTTTTTGCTTTTATATTGTCATTCTTAGTTTTAGCAGTAGTTATAGTAGTGGGATAACATTCTAGGAACATCAAAACTCTACAAAATCATGTTTCGTGGCAGCCAAATACACAATAGTGTATCACAGCAATTTATGGGACATTTTTTCAATCATTTTGAAAGCTTGGTTAACCTTTTTGCGTGTATTTGCTAACATGATGATCGTATACATATATAGTTTTGGGTGTAAAATTATTACAGTGGGAAACTACATACTGTAATATATTTTGACCAACAAGATCAAAGCAACTGAAAATTGTGCAAAATTATGACAATTGTACAAAACCATTTGCATATATGAACTAAACCATTTGGAAATTAGTGTGAAGCAATGAGAAATTATGTTCTACAGTTTTTCTTGATTGCTTTGGAGCATCTCTCAAATGACAATTAACATTTGCAAAACAACAATTGTAATCCCAAAACCAAAATGTCACTTCTGCAGCTGCCATCTTTCACATTAAAAGATAGAAAATAAAAAATGTACAATAAGCCAGTTGCATAAGTGTGCACAGCCTTAAACTAATACTGTGTTGAAGCACATTTTGATTTAATTACAGCATTCAGTCTTTTGGGTACACACCTGCCATCAATTAGTGTGATGCTGATTAACCACAAATAAATTTCATATGTCCTGGTAGGATTTTTCTGAAATTTACTCAGTTGCATCCTACAGCAAAAGTCATTGTTCACAGAGAGCTTACAAAGCATAGAAGGGATCTCATTGTTGAAAGGTATCAGTCAGAAGCGCGGTATAAAAAATATTCCATGGCATTAGATATACCATGGAATACAGTAAAGACAGTCATCAAGAAGTAAAGAAAATATGAGACAACAGTGATATGAGAGAACAAGAACTGGCTGTCCATCCACACCTGAAGACAAGATGAAAATGGTCAGGGAGGCTGCCAAGAGGCCTACAGCAAGACTGAAGGAGCTGGAGGAATTTCTGGAAAGTACTGGTTGTGCACTACATGTGACGACAATCTCATGTATTCTCCGTATGTCTGGACTATGGTGTAGGGTTGCAAGGCGGAAGCTTTCCAAGTGCGGTAATTAAATCAGAAGGTGCATCAACAAAGTATTAGTTTAAGGGTGTACAGATACATGCAATCAGCTTATTGTACGTTTTATATTTTTCCCCCCAACAGATTTATTTGTTTTTCAATTGAATTGTACAGGTTATACAGGGGTCACATTACAGGTGGGAAAAGTTTTTAAATGATTTATCATGGTCTCATTTTTTTACATCACAAAAAAACTGGCATTTTAATAGGGGTGTGTACACTCTTTATATCTACTGTAGACATTTATGTTTTGTCCCCCCAACATCAAAGTCTATAATGCGTGTGAACATCAATCAGCCAGGGTACATTGGGTGAGAAGCTTAAATAATAAGTAAAGTGTTAGGGAGAAAGTTGTGAGCAAACTTACACATCAAACACAGAACGAAAGGCTTCCATGCATCTATTTTTCATGATATGTAGTTCAGTGTCACAGTGAGCTTGGAGCCTATGCCAACAAGCACTGGGCACAAGACAGGGGACATCCGGGATTGGATGCCAACCAATCACAGGGCACAAGGCAGGGGACATATGGGATTGGATGCCAACCAATCACAGGGCACAAGGCAGGGGACATCCGGGATTGGATGCCAACCAATCACAGGGCATAAGGCAGGGGACATCCGGGATTGGATGCCAACCAATCACAGGGCACAAGGCAGGGGACATCCGGGATTGGATGCCAACCAATCACAGGGCACAAGGCAGGGGACATCTGGGATTGGATGCCAACCAATCACAGGGCACAAGGCAAGGGACATCCCGGATTGGATGCCAACCAATCACAGGGCACAAGGCAGGGGACATCCGGGATTGGATGCCAACCAATCACAGGGTACAAGGCAGGGGACATCTGGGATAGGATGGTGATCAGTCACAGGGCAGAAGTCAGGGGACCCCCTGGGTGGGATGGTGATCAGTCACAGGGCAGAAGTCAGGGGACCCCCTGGGTGGGATGGTGATCAGTCACAGGGCAGAAGGCAGGGGACCCCCTGCGTGGGATGGTGATCAGTCACAGGGCAGAAGTCAGGGGACCCCCTGGGTGGGATGGTGATCAGTCACAGGGCAGAAGTCAGGGGACCCCCTGGGTGGGATGGTGATCAGTCACAGGGCAGAAGGCAGAGGACCCTCTAGGTGGGATGGGACAATCCTGCATGTGTGAAGCTATGCGTCTGTCTATTTCAGTCAGCCATCATGCAAAGAAACCCTTTCTGCTACCATGGGAGCTGGACCTGCAGTGGAATGCTTCCTCTATACAGTAAAATCCCATTATAACAGACTTCAAGGGACCTGGCAAAACAGTCCGTTATATCCAGAGTTGCTGTATGCCCCGAACACAACTACAGGACACCTCAGCAGACACACTTGTGGTGTATACTATTATATTGTACATGTAGTAATCCAACTTTACCTCACCAGATGTGTGACTATTAATAATCCCGACTACTTTCGTATCTGCGCTGGATATCACCGGCAGGCCATACGCCATGTAGGCGGAGCTGCATGTTTGTTATAGCCGAACAAAACTACAGCTAAAAGCGGCCCTGGGTTCCAAATTGTTTGTCCGTTATAAGCGAAATTCGATTACATGCGAGTCCGCTGCAGTTGCTGTCTACCCTAAAGCCAGGCTGGCTGAGTGTGGGGGGGCCTGTTCAGGCCCTGGGAGTCCCAAGCTGCGCTCAGCCAGGAGAGAAAGCCATGCCTGGAGGTCAGCCTCCTACTCTCGAGGCACGTCTGCGGTGGCCTGCAGACAGAAGGCTAAGGTGCTACAGCCCCAGGGCACTCTGGGAGCTGAAGGTCCGCACTGACAGACCCAGCCTCACATTAAGCAGTCAGAAGCCAGGCGAACTAACCATGCAGCTCCCGGTTTGTGAAAGTATGTTTACTGCAAGGTTGCACGGCAGTGCCAATGTGCGCATACTGTGCGGAGTTTGCATGCTCTCTCTCTGTTGTTGTGGGATTTCCTCAGGGTACTCTATATTCTGCCCACAGAATGGAAACTGAATGAATGTTTACTGCAAAATATGGGTTTGAAGATGTCATAAGACATCTTTCAATCCTGCCTGGAACAGAAAGTCCCTATCACCAGATCTCTTAGTATAAATTACAGTCAGTAAATATGTACAACATGCTGACCAGATGGTCCAGGTGCTCATTTACTATAAAGCAGAACATTTGAATTCCCAATATGTGTGATCTCATTGATGTCAAATCTTGTGTGATTGTTGGTGCCTGGCGTAGTGGTTCTATAATTTCAAAAAGCATCTAAAAAACTAGTCAGGAGGAATTCTATAGCTGAAATGCTAGTGAGAGAGGTCAGAGTGTACAGCACTATAACTAATCAGTACAACCGTGCTGTGTAGAAAGGCATCTCTGAAGCACAACTCATGGACCCTTGAATGGTTTGGGAGATCAAAGGCGGCCCCATGTGCTACGTAAGACTTTTTTAGTATGTAGAAGTGGCCACTGCTAAATGAAGGCTAACTGTAACTTGAATGAGTCCAGCTATGTATCCAATGTGTGGAATAAGGCAATAATAATGAAACGAAAGAGTTTTACAATTAAATACCATATTATGATCAACCACAGTCTTTCTGTATCTACTTTTGATATGTTCCAGGACGTGCTGCATGAAGCTGAAACCACACTTCATATGAAGCAACCAAAACACCATGCAGTATATAAAGCATTTTTCTGTGAATACTGTTATGTCCCCATCTAGGGTGAGGCGCAACAAAAAGTGGAGTCAAACCAATACTTTCTTTGTGCTTGTGATTTTAGTAACAAATTGAATGACTTTTGGAGCCAACCAGGCCAAAATAACAAACAAAACACCTCTAACTAAGAAAAAAGATACTCCTTTACCTAACCTAAACAAAATGAAAATGACATAATCCCTAACTATCTTCAAAAAAGTGAGAAAACTTAACCAACGCAAAATCGCATCGCACTCCCTACTTCCACAGCTACACACAGTGAACATAATATTTACAGATATTTACTAGCTATTTACAAAAACAAAAAAATGTAACCAAATCCAAGAAGGGCTGAGCAAAATCAATAGTCAAACAGCAACAGGGGTCAAGCACAATGAATATCAGCAACACAACATGTATAAAGCTAATCCCAAAGCAATGCCCTGCTGTGCTTGTCTAGACAGGCCTTATAAAGGAAGTGATGAAGGGACAAAAGAAAAAAAACAGCCAATCAAAATGGAGAGGTATGAAATGTAATAGTGGGCAGAGCCAAGGCCAGAACAACACACCTCAAAGAAACATTCACCCAATATGCAGAGTAAACTATCCCTGGGGGTTGTAACAATGCATATTGTGATGTTTAATAGATAAATTACGCACTGCCAGATTCTGGAACCACGCAAGAAGGGATTCTCACATTATAGCCAATTCTAGAAAGACGATACAGCAATGAAAGAATATCATGTATCAAGGTGTGACAGAGCAATAAAAATCATGCTTTTTATACCCTCAAAGCATAAAGAAACCATGAAAAAACATACTGTTGCACATTTTACTAAGCTGTTGATAACTGAAACTATGGATATGGGGGAACTATTTTTTGCAGAGTCTGGCTTCATTCGGTTGTATTACAGTTTGGTTAGTTTGTGAAATATATCACATGTAAGACGACACTACAGAACACCCACCCCTCCCATCCAGACAAACATCAGAAGGGAACATGCCTTATATACAGAATGATGAAATGAAAGACGACCAGTTCCAGTGCGGGTACGAGGGTGGAGGCTCTCGCGAGGCTGCCACCTGGCAAGGCGGAGACACCTCCTAACAATCTCTCATATACCTCTGATCGGGGCTCACACGCAATTATCAGCTGCTCTGCTTCATTCACAGCCGCGGACGAGCCACTGACAGGCAGAAGATCACACATCCAGCCCCATCCGTACGTGTTTACAGTGCTGAACATCTGTGCTATGCTAGTGTACCATGCATAAAGTTAAAGTGCAAATTCATATCATGTCCTAAGTTAAAAATAAATTGCAAAAGTAAAAAGTACTCCATCAGTGTTAATAAATCATTCTGGATCTCTAATTAGCATTTTAATCAAGTAGATAAGAAGTATTGTCTCTCTGTCACTATGTTAATGGATCATTGAAACACTCGAAAAAAACATGCATAACAAACAGGAATATGCAGAAGAAGACTGAAAGTTTCTGGCATTATTAACCTAACAGCTCCTCTTGTTGGTTCATGTACTAACTAATTTATTGAGTGATTATTCCAAAAAGCCTTGAGTACTAACTTTGGACAACACTGATTCAATCTGAAGCAGGCTGGCAATTCTCCATACATCCTATATTTGCACACATTTTCTGTATGCAGAGAAGGAATACATGTAGCAATAGCAATATGAAGATCATACGGGGGATGGAGATCGTAGGTCTTATGACCACCTGAAACATCTGGGTGAGCGAGACAGTAGGTATTCACTGGATCCCTCATCATGATGAGCTTTATAATAAAAATAGTCCCTTAACGGAGGCAGATCCTTCTCACACTGAAGCTGGGCTAAGTAACAAATGACCCGGCGCATGCCTGCTGTTGCAGGCAGACCAATGCATGGAAAACAGATTTGGAGGTTAAGGGTCACTGTACACATCACTGGTTACTACTACTCCCACAGAAGCTATTTGAAATAATCTCCATTTATGTTTTTACATTTTATAGTAATTAAATTACAAAATAATATAATTATTCTTTGGTGTCATTTGTGATTATCTTGTAATGGGCATATTGAACAAATAAGCTTAATTTCTTACAGTGAACCACTCTGTGACGTGATGAGAAAATGACTTTTCGAAGGGCGCCCTTTTGGCGTATGCAGGGGAACAACCGCTGACACTAAGCTAGACAATTTTCATTGACGCACATGAGAAGCGCGGCCTCAGAGCAGACTGCAGCTTGACATGCTATCTTAATAGTGCTATTGTAACGATGGGCTTAACGAGTGTCGAGCAATTCGAGTTAGCACATCAATTAGGAGGTTAACCACACGCGTGGAGCATTTAGTTGAGGGGTCGCGTCTGACAAATGGCAGCTTTGCACATTTATCGATGGCACGCCGCTAGAGGAATGTTGCCTAGCACAGCAGAGCGTTTGCTAATGGCTGCTGCGGCTCAGGGCACCTCCTGGATGGGGATATGAAGAGTGCCAGCATTGCCCCACAAAGGCTGCTTGATGTTCCCTCCTGTGTAATTGTACGGTGAGCTTTCAATGCCATCACTCTTGCTGTCTGTCTTCCCAGTAACACGCTTCTCACGAATCTCAGTTCAAAATGTGCTCGCAATGCTTACCTTTCACATTCCTCTGCCCATGAGATATGTACCTTTGTGTCAGGAATAAAAGAAGCTAGTTATTGCGACACTAGTGTCACATACAGTAGGAGCTTGGAGCCATTCCAAGGTAGTACCTGGGTACTAGGAAGAGGGACCTTGTCGGATGTCAGTCTGCCACAAGACATAAACATACGCATACAACAATGGCAATTGGAGAAGCCAATTCAGCTAACTGTGTGTTTTTTCGCACTGTGGGAAGAAAGCGGTACCAGGAGCAAACGTACATGACATGGGGAGAACATGCAAACTCCACACACAGAGAGAAACCCGACCCAGAGGTATGGGGCCTCAGTTCCACCCACGAGCCACTGTCTCACATCCTATTACCTGAAGCAAAGCGCTTTCCACACAGACATTTCAAAACCACAAGTGGCAGCAGCTGTTGCACCGTAAGAGTTAACTGCTTCCTTCTTTTTTGAGGGTGTTAGCCGTGTCAACACACTCCCAACACCTTTTCCTTCATTAGCATTAAAGGCAGCTAGTACTGAGAGCAAAGTGAAAGCACTGTTCTGTCAGGCTGATCATGTCAAACCCTTTTGACGGAGCACCATAGATATGCTGGAACATCAAGTGGAGACCAGCAGTAGGTGTTTAAAATTTCCATATTTAAAATGTCCAATAATTCTTTTTGCAGGAAAGCAAACACTGTAGAAGAGCTCCCTGAATTAGATGTGCAGCCCAGTGTTAACAAACCCACCTTCTGGACCACTCAACTTATGTCATTGGCATCGTTTGGATCTCAGTGCACTTTTCAAGCAATTTGCCATATTTTCAATATGCTACGATGACGGCCATCACTGCACTGGCACTTACCCAGAATTCCTCTGCGCGCAAGGAACTACACTGTAGCACAGGAACTAAGAATGAATCTCCAGTGCAGCCAAGCATAGTGCTGAGGCTGGAATTATGTGTGAGCTTCTGTCATGGTTACCAAAAGCTAACAGCTGACACGTCATGTGAGACGTCGTGTGAGACGTCGTGTGAGACGTCATGTGAGACGTCGTGTGAGACGTCATGTGAGTGCTTGGGTATGCATCTGTGTGACTTCAGGAAGGTACCTGGGATTCATTTTCTCAGCAATCCAGCAGAGTCAGATCTGGAAAAAGATGAGCATCAAGGACTATGACATCAAGGGCCTGTGGTCAAGGCTGAATATAGGGGGGTGGGGCACCCTGAGCTAAAGTCACTGTTGGGGTTCTACCTACCGCATTAAGTCCTGCTGTAGCAACCTGAAAAAAATATGAGGCCCCTAAATCTTGGGGCCTTTTGCTGCAGCCCAGGGTATCCTGAGGTCCCTTTAGGCTCTGTACTGTCTTTCCATCCACCTAATCAGCTCACACTGTACGCACCATCACCACAAGTCTCCGGAACGGCGTGCATCTCCCAGAAATCGGACATACGTGGGTATTCATGCATTACTCACCACTAACTGCAAACGTCTTCAGCACACAGGCACTGTGGTGACCTACCGTGCAGACAGAGAGGCCCACCGAAGCCAGAGGGGTATAGCAGATTGGCGGTATAGCAGAATGACCCCTGCACTCTTCTTTCCGCTCATCTGCCTCTCTCTATTCCATCTTTATCCAAATTTACGGTCCCCCAGCCAGCGTGACAGCAGATGAGTAGGGCTATTATGGGAGGGGGGGGCTAACGTCTGGAAGGTGCTGAGAAGGTCTCCCTGAATCAGGACTCAGGGATGAAAGGAGAAGGGTCTTCTATTCATGACAGAGGATTCATCGGGCCTCTACGGGGCACGCCATAAGGAGAATAAGGAGAAGAGGAATTAAAGATGGAACTGTGAATCTAAAAGCCACATTCACTGACCACAAGCAGACATAGCTAAGAGGTTTGGACCCCAAAAGACATAAAAAACTTTCAGTCTTCACAGGCAATGAACTCAGACGCCATAGCCTAGCAACGGACACCCAGCAGCGAGCCCGAGGGCTGACACCCTCACCTGATCCCACCCCCAGCAGCTCGATGTACTTTGCTATGCACTCCTCAGGCTGCTTTCTGCACAAACAAAAAGAATGAATCATTTGGCCCCTCGCCACTATTTGAAAAATGCGATGAAAAAATAGACAATACACAGTTAGATCTAAGAGTCCGTTACATCTAGAAGGTTCTACATTACTTTACTTAGTTTAAACATAGCAACACATTTGTTCAAACTTGCACTGTCGCTGTTGCCATACAATTGTGCAATATTGCGTATTTTTTTATTTTTAATTCAGAGGATTTATTGGTGTTCATTCTATGTTTACCTAGTTCAGATATTTTTATTCTAGTATTTTATTATTATTTTATCTATTTGCTGTTTAGTAGCTACTATGCTGCATGCACCGAAACCTGAGAAACTGGGTTTCATTCTTATCATGTCAAGTAGCTTGAATGACAATAAAGCTGATTCTGATTCTGATAGTTTATACAAAATCCTACCTTTTGCTTAGAATTGTATTTCAGAAAAGGTTTGAGACTGATGTGATATCAAGGGTCTTCGCCTATAAGGGGCAGCATGTGGCTCAGCCAGTTAGTTCACTGTGCCTGTGATTGGATAGTTGTCAGTTCACATCCCGGAGTCAGCAGAGTGATGTCACCACCGGGCCCCTCAGCAAGGCCCTTAACACCCAGTTGCTCCAGTGACTGTCTGATCCTACTTTCTTATTTGTCCTTCAATTAGGATAAAAGCATCTGCTAAGAAAAGAAAATCTAATAAAGCAAAGGAGAGTGTGCAGCATCAGGACCAAAGCGTGCGGTCAGTGTTGCGCGGCTGAGAGCATCGCTGGGCCTCGTCTGGGCAAAGGCTTCACGAAAACGCCTTCAGCCCTCATCACTGCCGTTTTCTTGTCAGATCCCCAAATGACTCTATGGCTGCCAGCTCGGATACGAGGACGAGGACAATATCCCCCCCCACTCGGCGTCTGATAACAATTATCCCTTCACAAGTCTGAATGCCACCCAAGATCAGTATGCGCTCCGCAGGTGAGGGCAATGCAAGGACAGCGCGAAACAGAATTACAGAAGCACTAGTATGGTTTCATAAGGATGTATCCTTCACTGCTGAAAGCTCCTTCAAGAGATTCATAATCTGAAGAAATTAATCCCATAAGAGGTGGAAAAAATAACTGCCAGGCTGCTGGTTTAGAGGGGGGCCAGTTAAGAGTCTCAGAAAACCCAGTGAAAAATAAACATTAGAAACCAGCAGTGGCGGCGAGCCGTCGTTGGACAAGGTGGTCGGCTAGTAGCCTCCTCCTGATCTCTCAGCCACACCCTCTGGGTGGAATCAGCCTCTGACAAAACATCTCCCTCAGGTTTCACCCGCATTGAACTAGGAAACGTGAGGAACAGCCTAAATGCAATGCCATCAAGCCAAAACACCGCAGACAGGATCTGGGGGATCTGAAGGGGCACTGGGATAAGGCAGATTCCACTCTGCGTTTAAACCTTCTCCATTTCAGATTCCATTTGAAAGGCGTCGGGCCGGAGGCCTTCTCAATGAAACATTCTTTGTGTGGGCTTTAAACGCCCCACCATCCTGCAGACAGGTGGCAAACGCAGACAACAAGGGAGGTTTGCTCCCCCAAGGCCTCCAACACTCGTAAATGTCAAAACACAGACATGCTTAGGAGGACTATTAATTCTCCCTCAGCGGGGGGGGCGGGGCCGGGGGGGGGGG
>JABFEA020000044.1:14075892-14095634 GCA_019775915.2 Cyphomyrus plagiostoma
GGTTTCCCTGCTGAGACTGCTGCCCCCGCGACCCGACCTCGGATAAGCGGGAGATGATGGATGGATGGATGGATGGAAAATGGTCACAATTTATGAGAAGCATGATTTTAAATGCTGCTGGAATCACAGCCTTGTCACAGACAGCAAGGTTTGGCCGAGAGCATGTAAAGCGAAGCTGAGCAGGAGACAGACAGACAGACAGACAGACAGAAGACATACAGACAGACAGATGACGGGCAGGCAGACAGATGACAGGCAGACAGATGACAGACAGGCAGACAGATGACAGACAGGCAGACAGATGACAGACAGACAGACAGGCAGGCAGACAGGCAGACAGACAGACAGACAGGCAGACAGATGACAGACAGACAGACAGGCAGACAGACAGACCCGCCATCCACCCGCAGCTGCAGTCTGATGCACTGTCTGGGCTTATGAAGCATGTATGCTGCACGCTTCCATCTTTTGAGGGGGAGGGGGGACGTCTTCACCATCTCCAGCTCACTGAAGTATCCTAGAAATTACACAAGCCTCATTCCAGAGACTTTGGGAGGCAACATAGATAGAGGTTCAATCTGACTGGGTCTACACATCAAAGACATGACAGACACACCCATGTCAAAATGGTGCATTCCATCAAGTAACATATATGCCCAATGCAGTTTGGCGTCTGCTCTTACCAATGTCAGTGATGTAAGTCGATACTCAGATGATTGTCAGGGGGTGGTGTGTGGTTCAGCAGGTTAGGCTTTTGTGTCTGTGATCAGAAGGTTGCTGGCTGAAATCCCATGATCAGCAGAATAGCCACAGCTCTGGTGTGCCTTATAGCAGAATCTTTAACACCTCCATCCCCTCCAAAATGCTCTGGGGGGGGTACTCAATGAATGGCTTGACCCTGTGCTCTGACCCCAAGCTTCACTGTCACCTCTATATGTGTATGTATGCCTTAAAGGAGAATAAGATGAGAACAAGATGCCCAGAACACTTTCCAATGCACTCATACTTACACAAATGTTAAGTAAATCATTATTTCATTCAGCATACTAAATCACTGCAGTACAGTCCTAAAATGATGCTGCTAACTTTGAAAGCTACTTTTAGTAGGTGCGACTAGGAATAAACTGCTCAGCGATGCATTATAATCTAAATTATCTAAAGCATCACCAAACTTCTCCATATGTAAGTGTGAAATATGAAATCATGTGATCTGAAAGAAATTTCCAAGAAAATGTGTTCTTCTAAAATGTCATTCGCAAAAAGCAGTTCACAATGAAAGCATTATTCACCACTCTCAATAATTATTCTTTGGGTAAGAGGCGTGAAATACCCTTTTACCCTGTGAATTGTCTGCTCCAGTCACTTCAAGGAGAACAGACTGTCATCTAGAGGAATTATATTCATGTTACCTGAGGAACATCTATAGTTAGACAAATTGGATTTTTTATGAAGTTAGCGAAATATTTCTGCCCACTTTCTTTTCCATTTATTTCTCAAATTAAAAATACGAGCAGTGGATATACACCCATTGCACAGACTCACTAATCTGATCTGTGTTCAGCAGTAAGATAAGGTTACTGTCTGGATAGCAGTGGATCTGTTGATAAACTGTACGTGACTGGACAGACAATAGATTTCACGTGAATGGATATTTTACTTAGCAAAGCACCTGTTTTGAGCAAAACATTCTTGAATACTTTTAACAGATGCTTGGAGGTGTGTAAAAACCTTTTTTCTCAAAGGCCAAAAAAACAAACTCATAACACCACCAAGCCCCAGCTCTATCCATCATTAGAAGTGCCTTATAACACTCTATGCCGCAAGGTTATGGTGGAAGATGGCCATTTTCCTTTAACACCAAGGAGATACTGCAGACAAGCACCCACATGTTTGCCAAACACTATTTTAAATTGCACCCAATCAGCAACAGTCAAATCTATGCCAATTTCTAACTCTGTTCCGTCTGAAAGCTAAATATCCCTGATCGTTTATCATTCTTTCTTTATTACAAACTGCAGGAAATGCTCTTGTTCTTATTATGGAATCAATCATTGTACCAATCTGGTTTCCATGGTAGCTCGTGGGCAAATCCATATAAGGGCATGAAAATGATACTTGAGGCTTTCGAAGGTGTGCGTGTCTGCCTCAGGTGTGAGATCAAATTATCACAGCGACGCCGTGCCTTATAGGACAGCCCTGTGCATGTAACAGGTGCCTCCCAAATTTCACACCTCTCCCCTCAGGCTTGACAGAAATGGCAGCTTCGCTGAAAGACTCCATGCCTGAGATCAACTGATCATCTTGTTCTTTCAAGACTTCACTTCACATCATCATCTAAGGCAGCTACAACAAACTTTGGAAGCCAAACGAATATGGGAAGCCAAAAGAACAAAGAAGGAAAGCCAAATGAACATGGGAAGTCAAACGACTGAACATGGGAAGCCAAACGAACATGGGATGAACAAACATGGGAAGCCAAATGAACATGGGAAGTTAAATGAATGTGGAAATCCAAAAGGACATGGGAAGCCAGACAAACATGGGAAGCCAAACAAATGAACAGGGATGGCCAAATGAATAAAAATCAAAAAGGACATGGGAAACCAGATGAACAAACTTAGGAAGGCATACTAATATGGGAAGCCAGAATAACATGGGAAGCCAAACAAATGAACATGGGAACACAAATGAACAAACACAAAAAGTCAAACAAACATGGGAAGCCAAACAAACGAACATGGGAAGCCAAACAAACGAACATGAGAAGCCAAACGCATCCCGAGATGCTGTTTTATTGGCCTCCTTCTTTCTGCTGACCTCTCCCATTGCTTCTCTCTGTACTCCATTGCTGACATACCCTCACCCACCTCCAGGTACCTGGCTGTTGGGGGTGTCCTAAACATACTCATCTATGGGTGGTCCATTAGACAGCAGGAACAACAGAACTTATTTTATTCTACAAATACTTCAAGAATCACCACACTGTCCCCTGGTATAAATTTAAATTATTGCCTTTAAATTATAAATTAAAGTTAGTGCCTATTTACCAGCACTTTTACCCATGCAATAGTTTTACCCATGTACATAGATCCATATTTTACTGTACCATTAAGTACCCTACTGAAGGTCATAATAACAGGGCCCCTTCTAGGATTGGAACAGACAAACTCCATGCTAAAAGGCCTTTACCATTGTACTACTGGCCACCTTACATAGATATTGCAAAATTATAGAACTTTCACAAATCTCTCTTTGTTGAGATGATGTACAGCCTAAGTGGACAGACACGCTGAGTGGAGGTGAACCCCTAATAAGACTATAGAACATTGCTATACTTTCCTAGGAATACGATGCATCCTGCAGGATCACTCCCTGCCCAGCAGGAGCTGTAACCCCACTTACCGAGCTCCACCCACTCCAACTCCTTCTTCAGCAGCCACTGGGGTTCCTCTTTCCTCAGCAGGTCCCAAAGGCACACAGCTGGCTACTTGAATAATCCAGCCTGTTCAGGGTGTGCTGCACCCTCAGCTCTCCAGCGCAGGAGAGGGTCCTTACCTATGATGTCGAGGTAGAGGAATTAGACAGCTGCCATAGAGCATGGAATCACAGGAAAGGAAAGCGGTTCCCCATCTACTGAGGAGAACGGCTGAACACCTGGATATATAACCAGCCATCCCTGTGAGGTACTAAGGATCCCTACTGACTGTAAAAATATGGCCCACAGGAAAATCGTAATAACTGTGATAAACCAGATCAAGGTCACCAATTGTGACAAAGTGTCATTCTGCCCTCATAGACACTTTTCATTATAGTGAGTCATCAGAAGCTGGTATAATAACTAGTCTTATCAGCTATATATGAAATTTGTCTGGCGGCACTGGGTGAGAGAATCACTGTCATGTCAAGTGTCCCAGATGATCTCTGAGGCACCGGCCCCCCTCCCCGACCCCCAACAGTGTGAACTTGCCCTCGTGCCTCAGCTGCGAAGCATATGTGCCACATTTGTGGTCACTGTATGAGAAAGATCGCCCCTTTGAGGTATGGGTAAGAAATACAGCTTAAACAAAAAAAGGGGGTGGGCATAAACAAAGCACAAATTTCTGTTTTAATGAATCAATTTTAATGTAATTGGATATGAAGACGTAGCGTGATTTTGTTCCCTCTCCTAAATTATACATCACAAGCCATTTCAGATTTTAACCTCAAAACCTGAATGTCTTATCTGAACAACTTCCCCCATGACCGCAGGCAGTCCTGCTGATTCCCAAACTCACACGGCGTCCAGCGTAACCACCAAAAACCGCCATATCGATTAGCGTATCAGTAAGGACAGCATGAGGAGAGGGGAGTTATGCAGAAACACCCAGCATGTTGGCCGGCGTTTGGGAGGGGGGGAGGGCAGCACATC
Source organism: Cyphomyrus plagiostoma (assembly GCA_019775915.2). Lineage (NCBI taxonomy): Eukaryota > Metazoa > Chordata > Actinopteri > Osteoglossiformes > Mormyridae > Cyphomyrus > Cyphomyrus plagiostoma. Next base: position 14,080,301 of record JABFEA020000044.1, read on the forward strand.
CTCAGATGGAGAAGCAGGTGGAGCGCAGAGGGAGGGGCAGTCGTGATTCCAGAGCAGATTCAGCAGGGGCCATGTCCTCCTGTCATACTGCGCTCCCAGGAAAGAGAGTAGGCGGGACCCTAAGAGGCCACGCCCTCACTAAGACACACACCTGAGCTGCAGGTTCTCCACCATTAACACTTATCAAACCAATGAACATGCAGGCACAGATTTCAGGGGCGGTCCCCAGCATCAATAAATCTGGGTAAAACTAAGATGCATTTTCCTCATTAATATCATGACCTATCACATACCTTTATGTGAGAGCCAGCAAGATCCCCTGGAACATGACAACTGGGACATCTGCCCCCCTGGCTGATAGCCGCAACATAGTCCTGAGTTGGAAAACTGAGATTTCCAAATTGGAAAAAAACGTTCTTGTGACATACCGTGTCATCCGTCTCGTTCCAGCCCTTCGTGTGCCACGCCCACCTCGTTACCTCTTGTGATTCCCGACTGTTTCCACCCGTGTGGCGCCGCCGCACGCCGGTCCCGTGATTTGTCTTGTTTGTATTTAAGTCTGTTCCGGCAGACGCGGCATAAACGTGTCTGTGTTCTGTGAGTGCATTAAACCCCCGGTTTGTGTTATCCGCTTGCCTGGTTGTTCTTATGTCTGCACGGCACGCCCTCCCGGACCGTCACAGTTCTTAAATGTCTTAATGTTTTCTTCACCATCAGATGATGGTCCGTGTTGCAGAATTCCAAAAACCAGAGGAAGAACACAGGAAACCAGAAACAAATCTAGGATATTTCAAGGTCACGGGCATAAAAGGGGCCGTGTTTCATGCAGAGGGAACAACTTTATCATTTGCCAATGATATGATTTGAGCAAGTGACAGGTGGGGGTGCCCCAGTAATCCCGCCCTTATATAAATCCCTGCAGGAAACCCCTTTTTGGGGAGAGAGGGAAGTGGGTTATCCTTTTGGTGGGGAGCTTTAGAGGTACATGTGGACTGATGTTCATGTCTATGTACAAGTGAAAGACAAAGACATAGAGACACAGGTATCCAATCACATTGCCCTGTATCACATTTAATCCCACCTACTTCCTGTTGTCTCGTCACCATAACAACTAAGGGAGTCACTCACCTACAAGCTAACATAGGCTAACTTGTGTAAACAAACAAACAAAAAACAGCAGTTCACGTGGAAGCTTGGAGGTCTTCCAGCTGTGAGGCTACACAGAAACAGCTGGACAGACACCTGAAATAAGAGCAGCAATGTGTGGTTCACTGAATGATTCCTCTGGCTTCATCCTCCTGGCTGCTGATCCTCCCATCTGAATGTTAAAACTAAATGGAGCAATATTCTGGTAGTTTAAGAGATGAATATATTTGAATGAATATATCTGAAGATTGCAGAATTTTGCTTAAAGAAAACAGCTAACTTGATTGAGCAATCAGGCCGCTTGAAGAATTAATCAAAACATGAGACAGTCTCAGATAATTTTTTTTTGCAATGCAATGAGGAAAACAGCTTTTTCAGGGAATTGTCACGCAGCCTGACCCATTCACCTTCACTGTGAATATACACTATATGGACAGATGTATTTGGACTTACCTCTCAATCATTGAATTCATGTGTTTCATTCAGACCCATTGTCACAGGTGTATAAAATCAAGGAACTAGACATGCGGTCAGGTTTACAAACATATGTGAAAGAATGGGTCATTCTAAAGAGCTAGGTGAGTTCAAGCGTGGTGCTGTCATAGGGTGCCACCTCTGCAATAAGTCAGTTTGTGAAATTTCCTCCCTGTTAGATATTCCATGGTCAACTGTAAGTGGTATAATTGCCAAGTGGAAGCATTTAGGGACAACAGAAACTCAGCCACAATGTAGTGATGGCCCGCAGTTTTTTTCCAATGACCATGACCATTAGCTGAAAAGTATCATCTGCTATGCTGCAGCTACCCTTGTTTTCAGACGTACAATGCTCACACACTTCATCTTCCAGATGTGATGCTCATTATTGTCGTTTGCAGTTTATGTATATTATTTGTTTTGTATATAACATGTGCATAAATTGTATATCGTGTATTGTCTGTAAATTAGATGTCCATTGTCTGTATATTGTCTGTATAGCTTTAGAGAAACCATCAGCTGCAACCAAATTCCTCAGGGGGGTAAAATAATTGACCAATAAATGTGATTCTGATTCTGATACAGATTGATAAAGTTACCTTAATTTTGCCCATTTTTTTGGTAAGTGGTTATACAGCACCCATAAAAAGTTAGGTATCATGAAGCATGTCTACCTCCTTTTTATACATACTTAGCTACACATAATGTTTGATAAAAAGGCTGGGTCTATCAATTCCACCACACTCTAATAAATATCACCTGTTACTAATTCAAAATGCTTGCGAGATTTTGTTTTAAATTAATTTAGCACATACAAGAAAAATCCTTGTACGTGTTTACAGGCACATTCCTTTGTTTTTGCTTTGATGCAATGTTGCAGCCTGAGCTAAGTTGTCTGTAGGGTGTGGTCTTTAGGGTGTGTCCACTGAATGGCCGCTAAATGACCATCTGAGCCAGAGTGACACATCGTACCCAACCTCATGTACCATCCATGGCCACTGGGATGACTGAAGGTGTACATGCTATTCCCAGAATGCCACACAAGCCAAGTGACCCAAAAGGACATCACGGATTACTGGGGAAACGAGTGGAAGGCAACCTACCGGACAGCAACAGTGAGAAAAGTAACTTTCTTGGAAAGAGGACTTTTTCTAACAAGGTCAACAGGAATATCAGGACCTCATTTAAAAAGAGGGATATCTGAGTGCCGCCTGAAGCAACAGGCCTGCAAGTTGGCCAAAGAACAGGTGATTTCAGACGGCCTTCGAAGCCTTGGCACGTCAGTGACCGGCTCCTATTTATGAAGCAGAGGTGACTCCATTTCATCACCAGTCACACTCCCCTCGGACTGCGGAGCTACAACACCAACCGGCCGGCCACTCAGGAAGGGCAAACGGGGGAGAGATACGAATGTGGAGTAGAGCAAGAAGTCAGGGGCTGCCGCCTCACCTTACGTTTAAAGCCACCTTCTGCTCCTGAAGTGCAAAACCAAAATGACAAGACCCGCCCATGTCGTCTCATGAACCAATGGTATTTGACTACAAATCCAGAAACCTGCAGGCCTCAAATTATTTGCCTGATTTCCAGGCTGAAAATAACTACTCAGATTCATGGTGATCTCTGCACATGTGCTTTATTTGGCAATGTTTTTCAAGAAGGTTCACAATCGAAACTATGCACTTAAATGCAAGTTCCGGTAATTAATATTTTGGTGTAAAGTGATCTCATTTTTTTCACCTTTTTTCTTGTGAGAAAGACTGCAGGATAATGGGAATTGCCATGAAAGCCAGGAGCAATTTTACAGGACACAGAAGATGCAGTGGGGACCCTTGCAGATAAGCATCATGGGAGTTAGCCCCAGTCTGCCTCACCTCCAAAAATAGCACTTTAATTCACACATTTATAGACATTATTATCAAAGCAGTATACGTTACTTTTTTATTTTTTCAGTTATCAGTGTCATCTTCATTTCCTCAGAAAATAACACATTTCACTGAGCCTGTAGTGTCCTTTGTGACAGCGTAATTATACAAAGGCTTTAGAGTAAACAGATTCTGATTGATGCATCGATTGCTGAATCGACCAGCCTTAATTTAGAAACACAACGCACACACAGAGGCACCATTTTTGCTTGTGTCAGGATGAAAGTTGGCTAATGATTAAGGGGTAAGTTATTGAAGTCCTGTTATGTCGGCAGGCGCCCCAGATCGCAGATAAATGCACAAGGAGTCAGGAATCGGAACACGGGGTTTAATCCAAGGAGAAGGCAGGCAAAATACACTGACAACACACACGGCAAGAGCGGACGATCGGGGCATGACAGGACCCCCCCCCCCCACAGGGGAGGTGATGAAGGAGACAACACCAGTACCACGGGACCTGAAAAAACAAAAGCAAAAACACGTCAACAAGGGACCGGGAACAGAATAGACACACAGAACAGACACAAGAGCAAGAGCCAAGACAAGACCCGACACAAGACAGGGAACGCGGACAGGCAGACGAAGAAAGGAGACAGAGGGAACACCAACGGGCAGACCAAAAGGGCCAGGAGTGAACGGAGGAGCAACAGGAGGACGGGGAGCAGACACAAGGGGCACAAAGGCAGAGGGCAAGGAGGCAAAGGGTGGGGGGAAATGGGGAGCCCGAGAGGGCCCAAACGGGCGGCGGCCGGAGGGGCCACAGGCAAGGGGAAGGCAGGAGCAGGAGGGGACGCCTCAGGGGCCAAGGTAATGGGCCAAGGGAACAACGGAGGGGACACGGAGGGAGCAGAAGGGACCAGCGGCGCAGACGGGCAGGAGGGGGAAGCCGCAGGCGGCGACGTCACAGTCAGAGCCCAGGAAGGTGCCGTCCGACGCCCAGGCGGAGCAGAGGGGCCCTGAGGCGGCCAACACGGGGCCGGAGGCGGGCCAGAGGACCGGCACTGAGGCACCGGGAGAAGAACCAGAGGCGACAGCCGCCCTGGAGCCGGAGGACCCACAGGCAGCCACCAAGCCACGGCCAGGGGCCGCACAGGCGAGCCAGGGGGCAGGGGGGTGGGACCCGGACCCGACATCTGTGTCCCCTCCCCTTCGGAGAGGCGGGGACCCCGTTGGGCCTCTCCTCTCTCAGGCACCAGTGTGGGAGGCTGGTGCCCACCTGGGTCGGGGGAACCCAGTAATAGGATCCCCAAGGGGTCCAACTCGAGCTCCTCCTCCAAGTCCACCATGGGAGGAGGAGCGAGGATGGCACCGTCCGGGACCTCCTCGGGGACAAGCTGGCCGCGGGAGCAGGAGTCGCCGGGGAGCTGGTCGCGGGCACTGGAGGTGCCGGGGAGCCGGCCACGGGCACTGGAGGTGCCGGGGAGCCAGCCACGGGCGAAGCAGCTGCTGCAGGCAGAGGCGAAGCCGGGACCTCAGGAGGAGTTGCAGCAGGCACCGCCAATTCCTGGCCAGCAGGGGCCGCCCCCAGGACCGACTCAGGCAGGGCAGGTACAGGCAGGTTAGGTATGGGCAGGTCAAGCACAGGCGTTGGCCCTTTAAGGGTCTTGTGGACCCACAGGATCGCGTCCCTGATCGAGCTGATCCACTTACCGGCTGAAAGTGGTAAGCCTCCACGGGAGGCGGCCTGTCCTTGGCGCCATAGTTGGCGGGCAGCAGCAGTGTCTCCCCAGGCGGGAGAGAGAGAGCAGGCGCCCAGGAAGAGGGTCTGAGCTTTTCCCCGCTTGCTCTCTGTTCTTCCGCTTTTTCTTTCTGCCATTAGCAGCGGGTCGCGGAGTCTGGGGTACTTCAGGGAGCGGAGACAGGAGCCCTCATGGAGTGCCGCAGTCGGTGGCCACCTGCCTCATGTTTGCCTCCACAACTCCCCATCGCAACTGCCGCAGGGTTCGTACACCTCGTCTGCAAGGTGCACGTCATCGGGCAGGGACCGCACCTCTAGCACGTCCCTCGCCCGGATAGCCAGACCATACAGTCCAGGGTCCTCCCTCACCTCCAGTTGCTCAAGCCAGTATAGTACTTCGTCTACCAGACGGAGGTACTGCTCCTCGGTCAGGGTCGGCGTCATGTTCGGGAGTCCGGTCATTCTGTTATGTCGGCAGGCGCCCGGAGCGCAGACAAACGCACAAGGAGTCAAGAATTGGAACACAGGGTTTAATCCAATGAGAAGGCAGGCAAAATACACTGACAATACACGTAACATTAATGACCGGACTGGGGAAAAGAACGGAAACGCGGACTAAATACAATGAACTAATGACAACAATCAAGGACAGCTGGTAAACATGAGGAATCCACATCGGGTTAACGAGGGGGTGTGGCACACGGGAGGAGCCGACGATCGGGGCATGACAAGTCCTGTCTCCCACCCACAGCAGTTTGTTACCAGGAACTCAGAAAAACAGCACAGTAGACCAGCACTGGTTATCAGGTGAGTGGTAATGCTGATTCTCTACTCACTTTGGAAGACAACAGATCCCATACAAACAGCAGTGAAATGAACTACAGTACGGACCAGACACTGCAAACAGCACTGACATAAACTACAGACCAGACACTGCAAACAGCACTGACATGAACTACAGTACTCACCAGACACTGCCAGCAGCACTGACATGAACTACAAACCAGACACTGCAAACAGCAGTGACATGGACTACAGTACTGACCAGACACTGCCAGCATCACTTACATGAACTACAGACCAGACACTGCAAACAACAGTGACATCAACTAGAGTACTAATCAGACACTGCCAGGAGCACTGACATGAACTACAGACCAGACATTGCAAACTGCACCAACATGAACTACACTACTGACCAAACACTGCCAGCAGCACTGACATGAGCTACAGACCAGACATTGCAAACTGCACTGACATGAACTACAGGCCAGACACTGCAAACAGCACTGACATGAAAGAAGACCAGAAGAAGAAATATGAGTTATATTAATATCAAGCTCAGGTCTGGCATGTGCAGGACATGCTAATAGTAAATTAATTCTGATTAAAACTTAATAAGGTAGTCCGGCCCCTGGAGGTATCTTTGTATTTCCACATAGAAGTGGCTCGAGCTTCAAACTCAGTGTTGAAGCTTTATGTCACAGTGGCATTGACATTTTAAGCCAATAGCAAGTGACAATAGCAAGGAGTGAAAAAGTATTATCCAACGACTAGGTCTTTTGCAGGACTGTTCCTGTTCCACAGGAATGAGGACATGGTGAGAGTGTACTTGCCTCACAGTAACAAACTAACAATGGCTTCTTGATTTCGGGCTGCCAGTAAACATTTTTTTTCAATAAACGACTAATAAAGATTTTTTTGGGAGAACATTGGAGGGTAATGATCACATTCCAGGAGAAACAACATCACCGGTATCAGCAAAAAAAGAAAAAGGACAAATGCAACCATTATTCAGTCTCCCAGGTAAATTATGCATCCAACAAAGTCACAAATAATTTCTTAAGCCAGTCTGGAGATTCATTTTGTCAAACTGCAGCAATTAGAGAAGGATGCAGTTGGGCTTTTCTTGAAAATAACCACATTAGCTTTTCTGTGAATTTTTATTATAATATTCTACACGAACATGAATAACAGACAAAAATTGGGCAGATTAGTCTCTGAGCCTTTGTTTACTCTTTTAGCATAAAGAAAACATTGATACTGTGTTTAAAAAGATTTATCTGATCACTCACTGAAAGACCCCCCCAACCCCAAAAAAGAAACATGATGAGTCGTCTTAATCTCTGGTCCAGACTGATACATGCTCATGCCCCTTCCCATGATGCACTGCAAAATTACTAAAGTCTCATATACAGCCAGTGACTAAGTGTGATGCTGTATCAGTGCTAAATATGCAGAAACATGCGGAACCACTGAGAGAATTGGAATGGGGTATAGAAACAAAGTCTAATGCTCTATTCCTGAGAGTTATTACTGACTAGCGATGAGATGGGTTTTCAGAAGCATCATGAATATCCTCAATCGGGGACTCCCTACTTCGGCCCCATGGACCAGCCCCGGTCCACAGTCAAATTCCCTACATAGATACCTACAACTTACCCTTCCTTCCCTATTCCAGAGCTCCCAGGGCCTTGTCAAGCTCCAACCACCATCACCGCTCTTGCATCTCCCACAGATGGTCATGCTAGCCATGCTAACACCGTTAGCACCAATCGCAACGTTCCTTTGTGTCCTTCGGCTTTAAGGTCTATCTTACATTCAAGAAATTTGAATCTGGGAGACGACAAAAATAATTTGGACCTCAATGTCCGTGCAAATACAGAGGGAACTTTTTACTATGATGAATGCCCAGCTTCAGACCACTCTGTTTGCAGAGGGGACGTTCGTATCTCGAGTGAGAGACAGGTGGTGCTATTTGTTTTCACGGTTTCTGCCGCCGTCAACATTACTCCAGAAGAAGGTGACATTTTCCCCCTCGGAGGCATTTCTCACTCTCTGGAGCCAGGAACACGGTGCCTGGGGGGCAGCTCAGCATAGCTGACCCTCCCAGAACCGTATACTCCAGTACAATGATGGCGACACCCACTGGAGTGATGAAAAGGCACCAACCTGCTCTCCGAGCCTGTTCCCCAACCCGGACCCTCTGCTGCACATTGTGCTGGACGTAGCCTAAGCCGGCTGCACCGAACCATGTCAACGCCAACCTTGGGCGCTTTGTCTTATAAATAAAGTCTGCAAACGCAGAATCGAGCACTTATTTAAAGATGAAAAGTCCCAGAGCTGGTCACAGCACAGAGCCAAATCCTGGCCTCATTCCACAAGGATTATCACTGCTCAAATGAGGGGCACAGTGGGCCGACGGTCCACAGACAGTAGGGGCTCAGTTCAAACCCCAGAAGATGCTTTAAACTTATTTGGCAAAAGTCATGAGGATGTTTTGTTAGTAAGGGCAAATTTTAGATCTGTTCTCAGGTGCAGTCAGGCATCAGTTACAGCTCACGACTGAGAAGATAATCTCACTCAAACAGAAATCAGTACAAACTTGTGTTATATATTACACTTATTTCCAGGTTATGTTACACTTGATACCACTGAGAAAAGACGTGATTGATTAATTATATTTAGGAACATATTTTGTATGATTTTAACACTGTTTTTATTACATTTTTAAAAGTAACATTATACAAGTCAGGTCTGTAAACTGAAAAGGTTTCAGTTAGGACAGGCAATACCAGAGACACATTAATAAAATGAAAATAGCAGTTGTGAAGTATTGAACATGCTGGATAAATTGACAAAACACAGATCACTGATATTCAGCTGTTTTTTTTTAAACATGAATGTATAATGTGGCTGTTCTCTATGAACTACACAACACAATATTTAATTATACAACTGTATTACCACCTCTGTTTAATTCACATTCATTCCATCTCCATTGCATTAATAAGACTGGAAAGTCACTCCACCTTACGGTAAGCCCTGTCTTAGTTATGTTTTAACAAGCTGCTGACAGTCTCAGAATTAATAAGCAGATTTGTCAGTATCAGCAGCAGATTCGCAAAAGCAGCGTGTTTCTCAAGGCACCCAGCCACCCCAACCCCCACTCTCACATCTGCCCTGCCCAGTTCACAGTCCCTGAAGACCTTCCAGCTCCACACACCCATCTCTCTCGCTTAAAGGACAATAGCAATGGCTTCACTGCACTCATTTTCACTTTATTCCCCATGATTACTATATTAGGAACCAAATAACACTTGTTTGGTTTTCACAGGTAATCAAATTGGCATTTTAACATTTAGCATTTCCTGACATTTAGCTTCAGGTCTGTACGACAGGCAATTCCCAGTGAGCGGCCTTATCATTTCACACCGAGAATCCGAGGAAGACGGAAGATCAGGGCCCAGGGATGGGACGAAAGATCAGGGCCCAGGGATGGGACGGAAGATCAGGGCCCAGGGATGGGACGGAGCTTCTTTGTGTTCCAGCGAACACCACATGCTGGGAATGATGTTGGGGGGAGCTGAAGTGATCCGGCCCAGTGTGGAGGGTGAGCCCCACACAGACCCTGAGTTCCGCTAAGAAGCTGGCAGTGATGGGTGTTTGCAGGCACCACCGAGCTCACCAGGGCTGCAGCGCCTCCCCAGGTCGGGAAACTGGGCGTCGATATCGGAATGATGAGGTCACACAATGGGTGATTGCAGAGGCATATGGGTAATGTAGGCTTCTCACGATTGATTCCAGCATCAAACCAGGTAAATGGGTAACAGACATAGACATATTGAACAAGTCTTATAAGCTACTGTGAATTAAGGGGTTTGCTGGATGGATTTTCTTTACTGACAAACCACTAAATCATGGAGGAATGCTGTCAGCATTGAAAGACCTCAGAAACGCCTAACTGTCAATCTGACCCTTGGCTCATAACTGAGATACCCGCCCCCCCAAACTCCCACACAAACATGGTGCCCCATGTCCTTATAACGAGGGGGTTTGCACTCGGGGAGACTCTAGACAGCCTAGGCTTTGGGGGCTTGGAAGCAGCACAGGGATACAGGAAGGGCAACACTGAGTTCCCAGCTAAGAGTTCATCTACTTCCAAACAGATCTCTCATTTTGGTATTTGAGGGGACTGTCAGGCCCTGCAGGGGCGTGTTCCTTTACAGCATATGTACAGTGAACAGACACAGACACACACACACACACACAGACACACACACACAGACGCACACACACAGATGCACACACACAGACACACAGACACACATGTACAGACACACACACACACAGACGCACATGCAGACGCACAGGCAGACACACAGACGCACACACACAGACACACACGCACAGACACACACGCATAGACATACACACAGATGCATAGACACACACAAAGATGCACAGACACACACACGCATGTGCACACACACACACACAGAGACATATCTGTGACAACCTTAACCCCTACCCAGCCTTAACCTTAATCATAAATAACCAAACAGAATACAAGACTTTTTAGTTGTTTGATTGCATTTACGGGATCTGGATTTAATTAGCAACTGGGTTGATATCTGGCAGATGAAATTTAATCCAGATAAATGTTAGGTAATCCATGCAGGGAGCAGAAATATAAAGTGCAGATATTTTATGGGTCCTACTGAAATAAAGGTAGCTGATTATGAGAAAGATCTCAGTGTGTATGTTGATGCTTCCATGTCCCTCTCTCACCAGTGTGGGGAAGCAATAAAAAAGGCCAATAGAATGTTGGGTTATATACATCTAGATGTGTGGAGTCTAAGTCAAGGGAGGTGATGTCACATTTATATAATTCCTTGGTAAGACCCCACCTAGAATATAGTGTGTAGGTCTGGTCACCATTCCTTAAGAAGGACATTGCTGCCTTAGAAAAGGTGCAACGAAAGGGCTACGAGAATAATTCTTGGTCTTATGAGGAGAGGTTAGCTGAGCTGAATCCGTTTGTAAATTTCTTATGTTCTTATGTTCACAGATTTTTATAAAATTTAGGTTTATTATGGGGACTGGAAAAATGTCCACACAAGCTAAAAAGTTCATTGGTACCTCAGTTCTCGAACGCATCAGTTTGAGAAAAAAAATCACCAAGAACTCGATCTAAATCTCATAAGTCAAACTGTGAACGCGGACCTAAGATAACTTGTACGTGCAGGGAAATGAGTCGCGCGGCACGTCTTTCAGTAGAAACAAAGAGTAACGCTTCATTGCATCGTGCATGTTTATACTAGCTGAATACAAATGTTTAGACAGTAAAAATACATTTGCACAATGATAGACAGTAACAGTAATTATTATTATACAATAAAATACATTTTAAAATAAAGATCTCTTCTTATTTTAATATTAATAATAAACCATTAATACATTTAATTATAATAATATTGTCCTGCCCAAAGGGACGAAACGGAGTCAAAGGCACAGATGTCAGGGTATCGTGGATTACGGGGTTTGATTACAGGTAAGGCAGGCAAAGCGTAGACGGACAATACAATGACCAGACTGGGGAAACAAACTGAAACGCGGATGAAATACAGAGGGCTAATGACAACAACCAGAAACAACTGATCACACGGGGATCCCACACGAGGTTAACGAGGGGGCGTAGCACATGGAAGCAGCGAACAATCGGGGCAGGACACATTGTTTTTTTTTAACTTTACACATTGTTTGGATACATTTATTTTCTTACTTTAAAAATGACTGTTTTGATAAATCTGCTTAGATATGTTTAGTAAAGAATATGCTTTTCTTGTTTTGTCCAGTTCATTTTGCGTTTAAATGCTAAAGTAAATATTTTTCTGTGTAATTTCTGTGTATTTTTTCTGTGTAATTTTTTGGTGCCCGGAATAAATTAATTGGTTTTCCATTATTTTTTATGGGGAAAATTCTATCAGAACTCAAACTTTTTAAGACTCGGTCCAAAGTTCTGAACTGATTAATTTCAACTTCTGAATGGATTAACTTCGAGTTCTGAGGTACCACTGTACTAGGTCTTACCACACACACACGCGCACACACACACACACACACATACACACGCACACACACACACAAACTGAAAGGTCAGGTGGGAAAAAAAAGTCCCCCGGTTTCTTAAAGGTCAATTGCAGACTGATGTTCTCACATGTAAATATAAAGATATTGCCTGATATTCAAGGTGATCAAGCGTCAAATCCTGGCCCAATAAACCAGTTTAATAAACACAACTGACGTCAGTCGACTAGTCAATGCGCGATTCCGTGCCATAAATCAAGCAGATGCCTGTCTACAGCACAGATACACACCAAATGACGTCACTCTCCATCAGTACAGGTGACACAAAGACATTCCTCCCAACCACATAGGACTCTCACTTAAAGTGACAGTGTATATTCTTAATTAATTAGTTAAAAATAGACAACAAGGGTACAGCTCAAATTAATACAGCTTTAACACCTAAATAGACTTCTAGAAGTACTAGAGAGTACTTCTTAAATAGTCTTCTTGTACTTCAAGTACACGTGAGACTTTATGTGTATAATTAAAGCGTTACGTAACACTTCCCATTTGCAAAGCCTCCTTCGTTACTTTTTTCCATTCTGTCAGGCCAATGTTCAGAGAGAAGTAGCTTTGGTGTCTGACCAGGAAAGGCTCATTCTAATTTGAGATATGACAAATCAGCGTGTAAATATAAGTGATTTGGCATCTTTCTGAACAGTGAACAATGAACTGACCTTTTTGAAAATTAAGTGGACATTTCTCCAAACAGACATATGTACTGATTGAAAACCAAGAATTCCAGAGTAGCAGATACCATGAAGGAAAGCTACAGCTTTATATTTAGCTTGAACCCTTTTGCTTTTCTGCCTGAAAGGATTTTTTATATACATATATAAAAAATAAACAAAATCTTATCATAAATTTGCATAAACCAGAACAGACTACGCATAAACTTATTATACAAATTGCATTAAAAAAAAAAAAAAGCCAGGTTTAGGTCAGGCCATAACAGAAGCCTCCGGGGTAAGGCAATTTATTCCCGTTTCCCATTTTGGGGGGGGGGGGCAGCCCAACAGGCACACACTGTACAAAAGGTCAAGGCAATTACTGCGTATCGCGGCCAATGCTCGGCAGAGGCGGCCCGAAGGCAGCGGGCAGGGCGCGCCGCGGGGAGGCATTCCGCTACAGGGGGCAGGTTGTCATACGGGGGGGGGCAGGGGTAGATAGAAGCCGACAGAGAGCGCTGGCTGCGTTTCCGCGGCAATCGGCATCCTCTGGCTTTAATGGACTTTCGGCAGCACAGCTGGGACAGACTGCTGCGGATAAATCGCGCTTCTGAGCGTCAGATAACCGACAGGGACAGAGAAACGACAGAAAAATAGCAGGATTAATCGTAATGCAGGAACCAGAACACAATTACTGCCGTCCTGAGCACACCGTGCTCAATTAGCGAAATACCGCATTTGATTAGCTACATCTATTCTTTAGCATTCAGGTGGTCGGCCACCAATATCATAATTGAATGTTTACCTCAGATCTCATATCTAGCCACTTTGTGTTTATATTAGCATTAATTCAGTCTATAACAGGGATTATCCAAAATAAGACTTACGCAGAACCATTTACAATTCTGACAATTACAAATCAAAGACATATTACTCTTCTGATAAACACTGGCACCCAATTTCCATATTGTAATGAGGTTCATGAAAAAGATGTTTATTATCTACCTTATTCACCTACAATGAATACAATAGTATCCGACAGGCTAACTGTTGGTGTTACAATGACCCCTAGCGGACCAATGTGGTATTAATGGTTCTTCGGATTCTTGAAATTATTCAATATTCAATCAATTCAATAGCTGATCCTGTTGGAGAACAGAGAACCTCTTATTCATTATGATGATCGCACCGAAACGAATTTCAACAAATCTTAATTATTTGATTAATCTTTTCAGTTGCATCGCACATGTATTATTTACCTAATACCCAATTCTAACAAAAAAGCACAGCAGATTATCTATACGTTGAAATAAGTATAGATTTTTAAATAATGTTTAGTTAATTATTTGGTTAACCAGAATAATATCAGTATTTTATCATCTTATCCTCAATAATTCTAGTTAAAATCACAGACTACAAATGAATAAATGACCTGACATCAATGCTTCAGATTTCTGGTGAAGTTTTACAGAGAATGACAGAGAGCACTTTAACTTTGGCTGACCAGTAGTGGATTCCTAATGACAAATAAATTGAAACTAACAGACATGGAGAGTTTCTGCAGGTCTGGCAAGGGCACTATGCTTGAACATGGTATACTTTACTTGGTGCTGTTTATTTTAGGCACCAGCTTGACGGCAGCATAAACAGCTCATTGATAAAGCAGCTAGCCAGAGCAGGGAGCTGTCCTCTACAGTCCCCGCTGGAACAAAAGATGATTCAGGGGCATAAATGCTGATGCAAGGACTCTAAAGATGTAGTCATAGAAATATTCAGTCCATACCAAAGAAGCACATTTTGGTGACATTACAGATGTCAATGTATTCAATAAAATGGCAAAGTGACCGAAACCATCAAAGACCATTTTGTAAGTATTCTACAATGTAAATATGCTACAATGTAAAATGGCCAGTAGAAATGTAGCTATTAGACTGGTCTTCTTAGAAGGATCTCGGTCTATAGTAGGAATGCGCCTTAAGGCTTTGCTTGCCCTGTCATTACACCTCATGCCGAGGCAGCCCCTTCAGAATAAAGTCATCAGTCCAAGGTCAACATTGGGTTGACACCAAAAGGAGAGCCAAGTGTTTTACTTTAAGATGCCCCTGGAGTCCATTCCATTGTCCTTCCTTTAGTTTCCCCCATTATGAGAAAGAACCACAGCATCTGGCAGTTTTGCACTCGCATTAAATGCTAGACCCTGCATTTAGCCAAAAGCAGTACTGAAACCTAAGAAATCTGTGTAGAATAATTGCGATACCTTGTCACAAGGTCCATACATTTTTAATGCTATTAATAAATTACCCCCAACCCCACTTTTTCTGGCATGTAACCTTGTCAATGTCCATGAACAGCATATAAATATGCAAACATAAGCTGGAGGATGTCAGCTTTTCACTAGCCCCCCCGGCCCCAGTTTGCAGGGCATCTTACTCCCGCCCCGGGGGGGCGGGGGGCGGCCGCGCCGGGGGGGGGGGGGGGGGGGGGGGGGGTGGGTGGGGGGGGGGGGGGGGGGGGCGGGGGGGGGGGGGGGGGGG
>JABFEA020000044.1:14134617-14146795 GCA_019775915.2 Cyphomyrus plagiostoma
GGGTAATCACACGAGGTAACAAGGAGGGCGTGTCAGACGAAAGGCTGGAACAGGACGGACGACGCGGTACGTAACAGAAAATATCAGACTAGCAATATGTTTATTTTTTGTCATCTTATTTTTTAACCCTCTATCTACCCTTAACCTTGCTTTCTGCTCTCAGGGAAACCCATTTCCTTTGCTGCATCTAGTGCTGTATGAGACTAACCCTAAATCCCGGGATTTTGCATGGCTTCATGTTGAAATTTGCTTCATACAGTCAGAATACTGTCTGTGTGCATTTTTGTGTTGCTGTGAAGCCTCTCCTTGCCTCCAGCCCTCGGTGTCTCTCTTTATTTGTAAAGCATAATATGGTCACCCTAGCAGTGCGGCATTTGATAAATAGACTTTGATTGATTTCGGTTCTCTGTAGTTCCTGCTGTACTCTCACACTTGCTATGTAATTTCAGATGATCTATGAATATGTGTTCAGTGATGCTTGCAGTCCGTCCTGCGTTGATGGATCGATGTGCCTCATAGCTTCTCGTTTTATCAAATGCGGTTTGTGTTTCCGTTTGTCATTGTTTTCTCTCTGATTCAGAGGCCTGGCTCACAGCCTAAGCGCTCTCGGGGGGTGCGGTTAAAGTGGCGGTCCAGGACTCCGCTCTCGCTCACGCCGCATCGCCCGGCGGGCTGTGTTTCTTGCGGGACGCGCGCACAGAGACGCAACAGGACCGGTTGCTTAACCTGACGCTTCTCGGAAATGCTGCCGTTCGCTCTGCGAGTGTCCAGCTGCCTCTGCCCAGCCACAATTCCAGAGAATGCTGCTGGTCAGTCTGCCAGCATGTTCGGGCCGTTATCTCTCTCCTTTTTTCCGTTCATCCTTCTTTATCTTAATAACCAGATTGCAGATCTCGAATCTGAAGACTGTAAAATCAGACCAGACCCTACGTCTTCTTTAAAAATCTATGCCTTTCCCAGTTTAGCTGTTTTTTTCTGTTTCTTAAGTGTTTCTGCTTGTAAATTTATTCTTGTGGGTCAAAATGGAAGTGTCTTCAAAGCACACTTCACAGAAGGAATGTATTTTTAAGCAATATTTGTGAATGGACCAAAGAGTTACAGTAAACATTGCATGTGTGGGTTATGTTTCATTTCTTTGTCCTTCAAATACATGTACGTAGGCCAGGACTTGCAAAATTTCTAAATCTCTGGTTGCCCTTCGGACAGGCATTCCTAAGATTTTGGTGACTCAAAATGAATTTTGACCAGCCCAAATTTTAAAAAAGCAATTTTTAAGGTATACATGCTTAAGAAAACAATAATGGGGGAAAAAACTTTTGAAAATTTGATGTGGAAACACATCCTAAATTATTTAGTGACTGCTTAATGTTACCATTACATGACAAAAATAATATAACGATAAATAGTGTAATAATAAATGAAAAATAATAAGCATGAGATTTTTACTTATGCTTACCCATGAATAGGTCTACACCAAACATGTAGACAGATATCAAATCAGACAGCAGGTAGCTCCCAACCATTTCGCTTTTGCTATGCATGGGGTCCGATCCAGTAATATGTTTTCACTTTATATTGTTTGCTTCGAATTTACTTTCATACAACGTTATTTTGCCTCACCATGTGCAGTGCACTGAAAATGAGTGGCGTGATAATAAAGATATACTTTTTTAACATTCTCGGAGTACTCTAATACCATTCCAGCAGAGTATGCTATTACCAACAATGCCTCAAGATCGTGGCACAAGGCGATTGTGCAATAAATAAATCCTCCTAAGTGTACACTTTCTAGTGGACAAACAATTTAAGAACTCGGTGGTCAAGGTTTTTCATCATGATAGCAAGTCAAAAGAGCAGAAAAGGCGAATAAAGGAGGGAATTTGATTTTACTTTGACGGGCTGTCAGAAATGATCCCCTAACAGGGTGTTGTTACATTTTAGTAGCCCAATGGGAAAACGTGATTGCCCTGGGCCATCAGGGGGGCCATGGTGTGAGTCCTATAGGCTTTGGGCTGAAATAGCTGTAGCAGTTTCCCAAGGAAGCGAAGCGATTTCTGCTGGCAGACTTTTTTTTTTTTTTTTAAATCATGCTCAAATTGAATCCACATGTAATTACTGTTAATTTGATATTTCAGTTATGGAAACTTGAATCTATAGTTGTTTGTATTCTGGGGATGCTGTATGTTGAGTTTATTGTTTATTGTTATTGTTATTATTCATCTGGGTCAGAGTCTAAGTTATAATCCTGGGTAGATGTCTAGCTTTCTTGGCGGAAGGATATGCAATAAGTAATCTGTCCATGTCTTGCATGTGTTAGAGGTGTAAGTCATTTCCAAAGGGAAGTGCCTCAAAGCCCTTCATATCAGTCACACTGAAGTGACCCACCTTTGGCAATGCTTTTGGTTGGAGTAGATGATTTGAGCCACACCACTGAAAAAGCAACATCCCCCCACATCCCATCCCCCTAGCAAGTAAAAATCCAGACCAAGATTTTGTTTCAACCAACCAGTTGAGTATAAAGAGTCACAGTCACAGAGACTCAGCTGGTTGGTTGAAACAAAACCTTGGTCTGGATTTTTACTTTCTGGACCTGAACGATACATCTCTGCCTACGTCTCCCGACTGTGTGGACACCAGCAGTGAGCGAATTGAAGCGCCACCATTCTGTCTCCCAATTGGTTGTTTTCTGACCAGCAGCTTCCTCCACCTTCATCCCCCCCCATTACATAATGGCATGGCCAGTCAGTCCCCCTCTCCACCCCGATTTCTGCTCATAGGTGCCATTCACTCCAAAAAAACATTTCCTCTTCCTTCCCCAAGTGTTCCTGTTAATTAGAATAAGGGCAGGATGTCCTTGAACAGGCAGATTGTAGGGGTCTGCAGCTGTTAGCGCTGCCTGAGAATGGAAGTGGATGGGATTTGCCAAGGGGCAGCTGTGTTTGTTTGTCAAAGGTCCTTGGTACCCTGACCAGGATAAGCGCTTGGATGGATGGATGCTTGGTAATGATGGCCAAACGAAGTTTCATGAACCAATTGTTGTATTTTTTTACCACACTAGATGGTGCTCTTTGTTTGCTTTGGGACATTCTTTGAGCCCATTTTATGAACAGAGAGCACCATCTAGTGGGGTCAAAAAATACAGCAAATGGTTCATGAAGCTTCATTTGGCCGTCACCAATGCTTGGGTAAAAGGTTTATCAGGTTGCAGAAGTGAGACTTATTTAACTGGATAAAGGTGCAGCACTAATTCGTTAATTCTATTGCTTGTTCCTCCCAGGAACATGGAGGTCTGCTCCGGATCTTCCCTGAAGGGAAATCCAGCTTTGCCGACATTGATCCCAAGTTCGACCGGCTGCTGCTCTTTTGGTCGGACCGACGGAACCCCCACGAGGTGCAGCCCTCGTACGCTACAAGGTGGGCGTCGTCCCCTCCACCACCACTCATGTGCTACACTCCACGTTTGCTTTGTTTAGGAGATGGACAGATCTGCCCGTTCACTAGATATGTTTGGAGGGGTTTCAAGATCGTGTTGGCCAGCTTTCCTTACAAGAGCGACGTCCAGATATCACTGGGGTGGCTGGAATAGTGCATAGTGTGCATGCCGCTTATTATTTCCAGTAAAACCACTACCCTTGGGCACTTTTATACCTCCCCCTGCCATAAAAGGCTTTCTGTCCGCCAGATGGGAAGGTGCTTTCTGGGGTGGGAAGGCGTGGCCATGATGACTGTCTCCTCCAATCAGGTATGCGATAACAGTGTGGTACTTTGATGCTGATGAGCGAGCCCGGGCCAAGGAGAAATACCTAACAGGTATGTCACCCTGGGGGCCTCCGGCTATGAAAAAAATGCTCATATTTACACTCGGCCCAGATTATCGTGGCTTTCAGTTTGGACGTTTATCTCTGTCTTGTACAAACTTTATGCCAACACACAGAGTTAGAATATAATGTAGCTTTCATCTGTCTATTTAATCTATTTTATCTGTCTCTGTTCCTGCAACTCAAGTTGAGCATTGTGCTGACAATGCAAAGGTTGGGGGTTCAAATCTTGGGGATCACATATAAATTTTATTCTGTTCCTCCGAATAAATGAATAAATGTCGGCTCTATGAAGTGTTATGTGGTTTGTCTATGTAGTGTTGCAGATCATTTTAAGTGTCTTTGATATATAACTTTTTTTCTTTATAAGCATGTTATTTTGGTGATCTTCAGATGTATAAGCACCACAAGCAGGTTTCCACTAGACACACAGATGCAGAACGACGTGTTTAGCTTGGAGCTGCCTGCAGGATAGCCAGGGTGTCTCCACATGCAGTACCATGGTAACTGAAAGGCCGATGACTCCTCGGCTTACAGGTGGCGGAGAGAAGAGCATGAAAGTGGAGCTAAACAAAGCAGAAGATTCCGGCTCCTGAACAATGGGGATTGGGGGGTGGGGAGGCTAGACTTTGGAATCCAGGCAAGGCGTATGAAAGGGAACGGCACAATGGAATGGACTGCCATGGAATGGGAAAGTCACGTGTTTGTTCTGAACCATTGATCCAGCATGGATATCAGCACCCTGACCTTGAATGATGTTGTGATGTCATTGCACTGTGCACAAGCCTTTTTTTGTGCTTTACCCGGAAAGCTGCTTGCATGTAAGCAAACCCAGGCAGAATGTGCTTCTGGGGGAAGGGGGCTGGTTTGAAAAGGTCGAGCGATAATCGTCAAGGCTGAACGAAAGGTGCAGTTTCGCACGTTCGCCTCAGATGGTGAGTTAAGCTGTTTTTGACAAAATGTTTCTCGGTCTGACCGAAATGTGTAAGGAGGAGGAGCGAGAGGGCCTCGCGTGTGACGTGAGGATCAGCTGCTCTCGGGCTCGCTGGGTGATAGCGCGTCCGTGGCCTTCGATGGCCACCATCACTGATCACTGGTCTGCGGCTGCAGACTTAAAGTTTAAACTGCCAGTGTTGCATTTTTTAAAAAAAATGCCTTTTGAAATGTACTGTGTATCTGCTGGCTGATTGGCTTGGTTTCCTGCTCAGACCTAATCAAATAAATGTGAATAATAATTTTTATTCGTATGACTTTGCGTTTTTATTTCTAACTGGGTCTTTTAAGACCTAGGAGTGGATATTGAAGGGCAAATGAACCCATCGTTTAATTTGTACTGTGCCCTTTCACCCCTGGGAAGGATCCTAGACCCACATTGCTAAGCTTGATCTTTTTCATACTTGTTTGGTGTTGGTTGTTTTCAGCAGGAGTGAATGTTGGTCAAGGTAATGTTATGTGCAGAACATTGCACATGTCACAAAAATAAGCTAATAACATTTAAGCAGAATCAATAAATGTTCATTTTTGCAGGGAATTTACAGGATTCTCGAGGTTATTGAAATTTGACTTTCCTCCCTCTGCAGTTTCTACAGCGATGTGGCCAGTTATAATATTTCGGTTATATCTGGAGAAAGATAATCTTCATATCATCAGTGAAATCTCCACAGGGCAGTGGGCGATGCGTGCCAGCAATGCCACCAAATTCCCCGTGTGATGTAATGTAATACTGCAGGTGTGACTCCTATATTTATGAATATAAATATTGTTATAAATGAGGGTGGTTCTCACCCCAGCTGATTCTCATAAGGGTGGAGTAAACTCAAACACCCCCAGATGCTGGGGGGGCGACGTTTCCAAATGCTTTATTTCTGAGCTTGTTCCCAGTGACAGTAGCAGCAGCATGAAAAATTTCCAGTCGCCAGGAAAGAGGCTGATAGATCTTTGGGAAAGTTTTGGGAAAATTAATCCAGTTTAAATCTGGAGGAGTGTCAAACAGAGGTGTTGATATTGTTGTCGAGCTGCGGTATAGCAGTAAGATTCTCAGGAGGTCGGAGGTCTGCATCCCTCCACGCTGCAGTCACAAACTGCAGCCTGGAAGATTTTAGCTGGGGACAGCTCGGGTTTACAGACAGAGCTCCATACTCTTCGCCGTGGCAACAAGGCCGCAGCTGATCACCAACATTCTCTAAACACACGGAGGGTCGTGATGTTTTCATAGTGTGCTTAGAGTCAGAGAAGCCACTGCATGTTGGTTAGATTTCACGTAGTAATTCCTGCTTGAATATAAAGGAGGAGCAGACAGGCGACGGCCAGCCAGTGGAAGCCAGGCAGAACGCTGATTCAGAATCTCCATCCAAGTTTGTTTCCTACTTATACAAACATTAGCAGATGTAAAAGGAAACAAAACTTCTTTAAGAATCATTCCAGTGGAGCAGTTTGTGAACCTTTATCATGATTCATCATTCAACAGTAGACGCCACTGTAATGAGATGAGTTAACTAGCAATGAAGGGTGAGTCCAATCTTTCTGGGCCCCCAGATTTTTCCAAAAACTCAATATCTAGCTAGCGGATTCTGAGGATCATAGCTGGTTAGCAGAACACACAGCATCAGCATATCTTAAATAACTTTAGTTAATATTTAGTGTGGTGAGAGTTTGTGGCCAACCAGGGGGCCCCAAGCAGATATGTTTTTTGAGTGATGGTAAACACCGCGGCTAATAGCAATGTGCTACTATATAGAGTTATGTGGTAGGCAGCTGGTGCAGAAATACTGTGTGAAATGCCATTCCATGACTGATGGCTGGGCTACGTGCTGGAATGGTGAATAGAGTAGGACTCCATCTGCTCTTGCACTTGAGAATTTTTCTACCGTTTTGGCTCTTTAATGAGCAATAAAACAGTAGCCACACATTTACTCAGAGAGGATATTTTACTGCTATTTACTGCTAAGTTTTTTTCTTACTTACAGACTTATTTACACTCACCTGTCAGTCACTTTAGAGAACAATATCACATAGAAAGTGACATTTAAAAGTCTCAACATTGAGATGGCACAATGTCATGTGACAAGGAAGTCACTTGTCCAGTGTCACAATTTGCTTTATTGCTAGAAGTATGAGGAAAATTCAAGAAGATGTCAGAGTAACGAGAAAACTGCAGCGGTGTGTCATCATGCTATAGCAAAGGCACTTCATCTCCCCATGACTGATTATCCCACGCAAAGTCAGGGTTAGCCTGCAGCCTGTACCAGGAAGCACTGGGGATAAGGCACACCAGTCTGTCGTACCGTAGACTAACTAGCGAAAAACAAAAATTGAAACATAATTGCAAAATGATACATTTGAATATTGTAACCCCACTAAAATATGATACATGTTGTCAGTTTAAGGAATGCAGAGCCTAGCTTAAAATAAATTTTGGGGAGCAAGAAAACTTGTCGGGGGTGGGGACCAGCAATTTTACTACATGGCTACATCCCTGAAGGGATGTGTACTTTATGCTGTGTATAGGTTGTTGGTAGGAATTTGGAAAGGTTTTTGCTGGTTTAGCTACATACCCAACCTGGGAGTGATCAACATTTGTATTACTATACAGCCAGTGTGTTGGAGAAAAGGCGACCAAAAATTGCCTTGGCTCAGTGGTTGCCTCACATCACCCAGGTTCTAGCACTCAGCTGTTCACTTCACTTCTTGCCATGGTCTAAAATGTGAAAAGGTGAAGCATACAGGTTGTCCAATGAGTCTTTCCTTCTGGGATGTCCCTGCCCGCTTCTCCGTGCTTCTCTGTCCCTGGGCTGGATGAGTTGTATGAACAATGAATGGTGGATAAGGATAAACTTCCACCTGGTAAGATACAGAGTTTCAGAACCGTGATGTCACCAACAAAATGGAGACATTCCGCCAATGGAAGCAACTACAATGACAAGACAAGTTTACAAGATATTGCTTTACCCAGTGATCACATGGAGGAAAACATTTCAATTAGGAACACATGCAGTTTCAGTTACCACCCATCTTGCCTTGGAGATCAATGAGAGCCTCGCTCTTGGTATTTGAGGAAACAAGTTTCTGCCTGTTTCACTGTAGAAATTTTAAACCAAATGAATTTGAATCCAGAAAATGCTTTAGGCTCTTTATCTGAGTAGTATGTGTATATTTACTCAGAAAAAAGCCACAAATTAACATTAGAACATATGCAAATTAGCTTTAACAAGAAAAAAGAAAAACAAACAAGCCTTTTTCTGTTCTGCAAGAAGTTACTGATCTCTTGTTGGATGGGTAGAAGAACATCACTTCAGTTTCCAAACCTCTCATCAGGGGCACCCCAATCATTCCACATATTCGTAATTAACATAATTAGTTCAATAACTCAATAAGACTGATTAGCCATGCGAGCTGTGCTAGTGGCCAAGTGGATTTGACAGTTACAGTAAATACCTGGGTGATTTCAGGAGAGGTTCTGAAATGCTAAGCTGACACACTTCAACAGGCTTAATATATTTTTACACCGACACAAAGATCATTTAAAGACCAAATTTCTTTGATTGACCGAGACCTCTGTACAGTACTGTATTTGAAGCATACTTCTAATGCACATTTCAAATACAGATAAACATGGAAAATGTTATGAGATCATTCAATGTGCACTAATGTGGTGCTGAATAGCATATAACCCATAACCCTGGGATGCAGCTGAGAATTCACAGGCCATTCACTGAGAGTGTCACGTCTTGATCGCTCCCATCCTCTTGTGTGCCACACCCCCCCTGTGAGCCCCATGTGGAATCCCCGTGTTTTCAGCTGTTCCTACTTGTGTAAATTGTGGTTATGTATTTAAGTCTATGTCTGTGTGTTTTCATGAGTCCAGTCATTAATTAACGTCTATGACATTATCCTGTGCTCCTAAGTGTGTTGCTCCTGAATTAACCCCGTGTTCAGCTGACTTCTTTGACTCCCGTGCCTGCTTCCCCACTCCGAACCCCCACCTTTGTGACAGAGAGTAACCCTTATTACGTTTATCTAAAGCAATGTCCACCAGCCCCGCTCCTGCAGAGCTTAGGTACAGCCTTTCATTTAGCACACCTGATACTGATAATCAGGCCATTCAGTAGCATCTCAGTATTAGAGCCAACGATTAGCTTCAAAGTCACTAGCTCCAGTACTTATCTGTAACAGGTGTGCTATTTCAGGGCTGCACCGAAGCTCTGTGGAGTGGTCGATCTCCAGGAGAAGGGCTGGTGACCACTGACCTAAAGGGTGGTAGGATTGATTTGGGTTTCCAGTTAACATGCAGGGGAAGTGGAACAAACCAACATACAGGACAGTCACTGTAGCTTAGGGAAAGGAGACTGTCATAGGCAGGAAGCAGGGGCCTCAAACTGGGACACAAGCCTGCTTAGGTGATCTCCGTCCGCAGGGTGCAGCCGCAGTCCTGTCACAGGGCCGAGGTTTGTCGGACCACACCGCTGAGCAGGGAGTACAGACAGGTTCACAATCACGCCCATCCATAGCAACAGGCACAATCCATGCTCTTTGATGGTTATTCACACTGTCTCTTGCATTACATCTTGCTAATTCTGTTATTCAGCCTGAGCTGGGGCTCATGGTTCAGTTTAACTTCACAAAATGAAGCCTTCCTCTCTAAACAATGCACTTCTGAAACCAGCTCAGTGCATCTTCCCTGTGCAGAAAAACCTCATCGCCATCTCACAAATCAGACAGGTGACAAAAAGCAAGCTAAAACTTCATTATCATATTAAGTAAGTTAATCAAATACAGTAAATTTAGGCTAAAACATAAAAGGATTAACATTAAGGTAATGGATCAGCACTGCAGTTATAAAATGAGGCATCTTGTAGACATTTTGCATTTCTGACAATAATAACCATTCATTTGGTGCTGACTGTCCCCCCAATTCAAACCAGTTTACCACACAAAAAACGGCTTCAATGTCGAAAGGAGGTGGGGAGCATGGGTGGTCAGAACATGCAGAGATATATTGATGTATAAGCACCGTAGGTCTAAAGGGCATGTATAGCAGATCCAGCAGCTGTGTCGTGTGTTATGTGATAATTCAGGGGCGGCTAAGCTAGACTGATGTAATAGGTCTTCATAGAGATTTAAAGACTTAACTGATTTGGCACTCCGAATATGACTTTTAGCTTTGTTTCCTATCACAGATGAGGCTTAGGTAGTTGGGCAGTGTCATGGTTATAAGGTATATCAGATGTTGGTGGTGGTCACCCACACCCCCACAACAAGTGCCGAGGGGTATGGATGGTACGAAACCTAAGCCTAATCTCAGCCCACCTGACTACCTTGTGATGTGACAGTTACATGTTATACAGCATGTCATGTTCATATTAACATCTAGCATTCTGTATGTCTATTCAAAAAGCTGTGATTGTAGGAGAAGATAGCAGAAGTACATGATACCCTCTGAACAATGCAAAGTGCAGGTGGACATTCAGCAACAGCGTTCAATGTGTAGTCTGGGCTTCTGTCTTCAGATGTGGGAGAGGAGATAACTATCATTAAGGCAAAGAATTTCTGGGCACAGGAATCAGTCAGTGTTATGATTTGAATCAAAGTTTGATTTTTTTTCTCCATTAACCAATAGAAATCCCATTTAAGAAATCTTAAGAAATCTCCCATTCCGTTAATCTTCCTTTATTTTATGCTTACCTCACTGCATTATGACTTTTTATGTATAAGAGTTTAGATGGATACTTTTTTAATCCTCAAGAAAACTGTAGAAAAGATGAACTAAGGAATAAATCCTAGCAAAAGATTTACGCAGGAATAGGCACACTTATTATTTCAGCACTTTGGATAGTACTGCATTAAATCCTAATGACATCCAGAGGCACTAATATAAAATGTAATGTGAAAAAAGTTCATTTAGATTAGCAGGGCAATAGCACTTCAATTTCTATCCCGTTCTTTGAATAATCAAGGGGATACAGGAGCCATGAATAAAATAAAATTGAAGCTTAATGAAAAGGTTGTTTCTTAAGGTTATGAATGTACTCTCTATTGTTATGCGACTAAAGGTTGGTAATTCTAGTTTGAATTTCCTGCAGTGAGTAATCCGCATTTACTATTCCAGTGATTCAGGCGGCTGAATATAAATGTATTATAGGGTTTTTCAAAGTGATACTCAATCCTGTAATTTATGTGGAATTATTGCCATTCACAGGACAAACCTTAGCACAAAATTGATGAGTGCAAAGCTTATTCTAAGCAAGAACAGAACACAATCATCACTGTTCATAAGAGAAATTACGTTCTGCCATCCAGCTTTTTCTAAATGGTCCTGCTCTGCTTTGTCTCAGAAGGTCACAGACACAATATCTAAATGGTCCAACAGGGAACAAAGACTTTCCAAGTGACACCGAAATGTGCGGACAGGAATGGCAATGACATTGCCAGGAAAGTACCCGCTGAAGTTGGGCTTGGACGAGTGCAATTCATCCACGCTGTCTGCAGGACACCTGGGCCAGGTCAGCAGGGCAGATAGGCTTCACATAGCGTCCGTTCCCACCATGCAGAGTCAGTCAGTTACATTCCTTCCTAGAAACGCTGAAATCGGATGCCAGATTGACCCCCCATCTGGCAATGCCGCCAAAGTCATTACAGGACAAGAACAAGGACAAAGCACGTGACTGGACATTCAGAAATGTGAAAGCAGTACAAACCTGACCTCTCCACTTGGCATGCTTCAACCCGCAGCAGCTGGCATGAGTCACATCAATGAGTCGCTATCGAAAGTTGGCATGGTTATCTCACGTGTTCTGCCTGAAAGAAAAATATATATATATTTTCCATTCGAAAATGTTGAACCTGCAGAAATTACATCAACTGGCCAGAACTGGAAAAAGTATACTTTTAAGGAATCTGTTTCAAAATAAAGAATTTAGTTAGGAGCCAGTCTGGAAGGAAGACGGAAATATTTCTATGAGATATCATCTTTGCTAATCTTGGGCCCCAACATATAGGCAGATGTTTTAAGTCTTTATCAATACATATGACTTTGCGGAAAATCTGCTTTGCATCTAACAAAGAAAGATACAGGAGTTAAATATATTAATTTCTGAGTAAGCTGACTGGATGCTTCATTTCTGTGCTCTGTAATAGCTGTCAAAAAAACACTGGATTTTTTTCTAAGAGGGATTCACAATTGAATCATGCTCTCAAATCAATATTTCACTAGTTTCTCAATGTATTTCACTACATGACATACACTCACCTACAGGATTATTAGGAACACCATACTAATACAGTGTCTGACCCCCTTTCACCTTCAGAACTGCCTTAATTCTACGTGGCATTGATTCAACAAGGTGCTGAAAGCATTCTTTAGA
>JABFEA020000044.1:14148473-14162758 GCA_019775915.2 Cyphomyrus plagiostoma
TTAAATCTTCACTGTATGACCTTGGCACCAAAAAACAAACACAAAATGGTTTCTGGTCAAAAATGGCCACAAAACCCCCCCCCCCCCCCCAAAAAAAAAAAAAAAAAAGTTCTAGCTAATAAACTGAAAGAAAAAAGTCTGCTGTCCTTGATCTGAAACAATGCATGCTGTCTTTGATCACCATCCTCCTGTGAGAGAATTTTATCTATACTGTCAATGCCCCTTAGCCCAAAACCCAACGTATAAAGGCCACTATCCTAGCAGCTGGCTTGGCTTACTCTCTGTGACAAGGTGAGAAGTTTGGCTGCAGGGACTATTGGCTGAAGAGCCAGCTGTGGCGGTGTGAGAATTTCACAAGGATGCCACCTGGCAGACTCCCAAGGAAGCTGTTTTGGGCCCATCCCACTGGGCAGGGGCCCTGGCACAGACCCAGACCACCCTGGAGGGATTATATCTCCCAGCTGGCACAGTAATACCACGGAATTCTCCAGGTGAGTCTAGGCTTTGCTCTGATATGCCAAATAATCTTCAACATTAAGGTCTGAAATATATCTGAGATGGCAAGTAATTAATAAGCATCCACAATATGGAATTTTCCATATTTTTCAATGTACAGGAGGTGAAAAAAATAACAGAATCAGAAGAACTTTAATTTTGCAGTAAGTCACCATCACATAGGAAGTTAGTAAGCTAAGACATATAAGGAAGAATGCCAATTAACAGTATGCAGTCCCACAGTGAACCTTTTGGCAGTCTCTGGGGTGCAGATTGCAGGGCAGGTTTCCACCTGCTTCATCCTTCAGAGAAATGGAGTTGGAGGCTTTTCTTTTTCATTGTACAGGATTATACAGAGTGTCTACTGTCCACTGTGTGGCTACTATGCTGTTGTTATTTATTGTACTCCGTACATCTATTTTAAGTTTGTGAGCAAGTAATAGCTGGTGCACATGGCAATAAAACTACCCCAATAGAGTACAAAATTTCCAGAATTGCAAGACGTATTAAAGCTTTTCTGAAGGCAAAGGGTGGCCCGACTCCCTATTAACTGTGTGATATTATGTGTCTCCAT
Source organism: Cyphomyrus plagiostoma (assembly GCA_019775915.2). Classification (NCBI taxonomy): domain Eukaryota; kingdom Metazoa; phylum Chordata; class Actinopteri; order Osteoglossiformes; family Mormyridae; genus Cyphomyrus; species Cyphomyrus plagiostoma. Next base: position 14,149,543 of record JABFEA020000044.1, read on the forward strand.
TATTTTGTCTGCAGCCTGTACATTCTGGGTTTTCTATATTACAGTATTTGCCTCTTCATCTTTTTTCCCTCTTTGATTAAGATTTAATGCTGATTCCTTTCCTTAGTTCCTATTTGAATGACTAAATCCAGCAATCCATATGCAAATCCTGTCTCCCCTGCATGTAAATTTAATATGCTTTGAGTTTTTCTTGCAGATTCTTCCATATTCTGCAGACTCCAATGCAAAAAAAAATCTCAAAAGAAAGAAATTGTGCCTATTGCACCCCATTGACTTAACATTAATAAATGATTTCACGCTACGATGCATTGTTACACCCCTACAAGGCGTATCATCATGTTTTTGAATGACGACATATCGTGCCACCTTGTCCAGTTTGTACCCCTGCTTTGTGCCCTGTGCTTCCTGGGCTCCAGGCCCTTACCGTGATCCCGTACTAGGATAAGCCATTAGAAGATGGATGATTGTTTCAAGAATTGACATAATTACACATAATAACCAATTAAATACAAAGCATTTACTTTCATTTAATTGGTCGAATTACCTATTATTTTGAATGGTGGAACTGGTATTAGGGGAAATGGTGGGAAAGCAAGTTTTCGTGTGTTTCGGTGTGTCTGTTATATTTGACATTTTAATCAATATCTCAAAACAATGAGGTACTGCCGTTTGGTTTCTTTCTGCACTCCTTATCAATGCAGCCCCTCCCACCCCGATTTGATGGCTGGCTGCTCCGCGCGCCGGCCACCCGCAGCCGAGAGGCTAGCGAGCGGCGCCGTGTTACCGCGAGGTTTTCCGAGAGCAGTTTGCGCCTCCCGTTGTCCTCGCGCCGATCGGTCCCCAAGTCAGAAAACTCTCTCCGCCTCGGAAGCGCGCGCTTCTTTTTTGATTTTTTCCTCACACGCTTTAGCACGCCCACTCCGCCGCATTACGGTTTACCGGGAAGAAGGCGGAGTACATGGGCACGTCTATCACGTCTGCCACGTTTGTGAAGGAGCTCTAAAAGCTTGTAATTGTGGATTATTTTCTTGTCATCTGCGGAGGCAGACAGCGTCTTGAAAAAGGACGCCGACTCATACTGCAGACTGACCGGGTTTTTTTTATTACGACTTCTATATTTAATATTCGTTATGATCAGAGCCACTGTACAGCGCTGTGCGCCGTTTGTTTTGCTGTGGCTGTTTGTTGGGAACTCTGTTTTTGCTTGGCTGGGTAATGATAACGGCAAGTCCAAGAAGCAGAAAAACGGACAGTCCGACTACGAGGCCACCGGCAGCCAAGACCAAAACTGCTTTTGTCACGTAAGTACGGCAAAACTCGCCGGTAGGTGCTTTTTCTGAATGAGGACTCTCGTGTACTTCGCCGCAAAACCGATTGATACCTGTACTTTTCTGGCACTTTCTACTGTCGCCCCGAAATCGCGTCATATTAGCGCGCCCACATGGCGTCGCATCTGTGGTATCGGTGTTTTATTACAGCTAATTTATAAAGACTAGATACGTTTCCTCGTTTAACCAGCATTACCAGATATTGCTACATATCTCGTTTCCCACCAGAAATCATCTACTCACTCGTGTTCTTTTTCCGACATGTTATTGTAATATGGCCATAAAGAATCTGAATCTCTGTTAATGGTTCTCTTGAAATCGATTAACTGAAGAGCATACTTGACAGACATGTCGTTTGAAGCTGGGATAAATAAACCTTGGTTTTAAAACTCACGCAGAATCTTTGAAGACATTAGTTCACCATTTATATAATTTAACGTACAGTGTTAATATAGAGAAGTGAATCAGAAGGCCAGTTTTAATTTTTAATATATCATAAATTATTTGTCGTCTGTCGTAGTTTCAACATAATTGTAACCCAGAACCCCACTTACTATAACCGCGTGGTCTTACTGGATTGGATAAGGAGTGAACCGCCGACGGGATTTATGGGACTTGTAGTCTTTTTGGTTGAAGCGTACGCTGACTTCCCAGGTTAAACGAACAAGCGAAGACTACAGTTCTCGCAAAATATTTGGGCGGAGCCTGGAATGGAAAGCGCTTTGTAATCAGTTTTTTGTTTGGGGGCGGGGTTTAGGTGGCACCCCGGAGCTGAAATTGACAGATCCGGCGGCCAACTGTTGGACTCGAAGTGCAGTTACACTTACCTGCTTTAAAAAGCGCTGTCATTTCTGTGCCACGCTAGTAGGTTCATAGCATAGGCGTTACCTTTGTTGCCATATGTTTCAAAGCCAGAGTTATTTAAGTTTTTCTGCCTGGGACAGTTATACTTGCGGACTTGAGTAGAAACCACAACGAACGGGATGTTTAGGGTGTTCAGCAACCTGTTTATGGCGTCCTGTCTTTCTATTTACTTTGTTGGACAATTGCATTCCGAGGTCAGTGTTTATATTGCAGTACATTTTGTATACGATCCTGCTTGCATATATTAGCTCTGTTTTGGAAAAGGTGAGTTTAACTTCTGATCAGTTCGCATGTTTTATATGGAGCTCCGCAAAATCGTAATAGTTTTGGTGTTCCTGGTTTGATGACGTTCGGTCTCCGTTAGATGAAGAATGGGGGACTCTCACAATGTGGAGAGTGTTTAAGGATTCTGCGGTCCGCTGGGTTGATTGAGCAAGGCTTAAATAATAAATGTAGGGAGACAGTTCAGACGCAAGTCTGGACAACGGTGAGAGCTCGGACGGAGTCATCCCTGATTAGTCGCACACAAACAAGAGTGCTCCAAGCTATACGCCTCGATGTAAAAGTGAGGACAGCACTCATAACTGCCATTTTAAAAATTATGTATCCTGTGCGAGAACATGGTCAGTGTTGGCAGATAGTCACTTTACTGTTGCAAGTAGCATGGTTCAGTGTTTGTTACAACCAGTGTGTAGGCGGGAAGTCTTAAACCTTTTTCATTCTGTGTTTTGTCACCTGCTTGTGCCATATGGGACTGAACATTACCTCTCTATCTTTGCTGTATGAAATACTAACCGGTATTGGGGTGTATGTAAACAAAAATGGCAAAGCTGTTTACTGTGTTTGGGTTTTTTTTTTAGTGCTCAGTCTAGGACTAAGCGTTGCAGTGGTGTAGAATTGGAGAGAAAGGAGGACATGATGGTGTTTTCCTGTCTTGTGTGTGATATTTTTTTTTTGTGAAGTTTGTGATCTTCATTGGCTGAAACCATTCGCTTACTATTTACCTAAAATGCAAAATTTAGCAGTTTTTTTTTCTGCTAGCCTATGCAGTTTCAGGACTTGTTGCCACACGGTGCAGAATGCTTTCATCTTCATATATCGGTCTGCTTCCTCCATCTTAGTACTTCCGTCTTGCTTTCCGTTTCACTGCATAACTGCCTCACTGCAGCAGTGAGGGTCTCTTAGCTTTGTGTGTTGACTCTGCACTCTATCCCTCTTAGCTGACTGGCATCCTGGATGACTGCTTCTGTGACGTGGAGAGCATCGACATCTTCAACAACTTCAAGATCTACCCAAGGATTCGCAAGCTAACAGAGAGAGACTACTTCAGATATTACAAAGTAAGCGTGTCCCTCGGGCCATATTAAAGGTGGCATGAGCCGCAAAGTGCCTTGGGCTAAATTTAGATCGTAAATCATTCATCATTTCCTGTCATGTAAAAATCTGAACATTGGGTTCATTAGATAAAGGTCAAGGAACTGAGCTTTCATGAAACCTTCCTTCGGGTTAAAAACCAGAAACTCCAGTGATCTTCACAGTCTATATACTGTGAAACGTAGAATAAATGAAAAAATGTAGTGGATTTGGCAGTTTCCACCCTTTTCCAGCAATAAGAGTATTAAGATTTTTAACCTGTTTTATACGACTGTCAGAACCTGCTGAGTGAAAGGATTGTGAATATATTTTAAAGTAAGCTCCGCTTGACAAAGTAAGGGGGTAGCGGCATTTGGCCGATATCTGGCAGCTCTTAGCACTCAGCTGGAATCCTGGTGTCTGAAACCTCTGTACAAATTTTGCATGGCCCCCTGTGAGCACTGTTACTAAATGGGACAGTGATCCTGAAGGGTTATCATGACACATTCAGCCTGATTGTCATTCCCTTCCATTTAGAGTTCAGGCATACTGCACATACCTTGTACAGCTTAGATCTACAATGTCATGGTGGTACTGTTGTTCAGATAAATGTGGAACTGCTTTTCTAGGGTACTTCCCAGGGGGAAGGTTGTTTTTTTTTTTTTAAATTCTCTAAAGACACTTGTTTGCGTGGGCTTTGCTTTGTGAACTCCCTTCGTCGTTATAGAGCAGTGTGTTTAGAAATGGATATGAATAGGTACTTTTTATACTGTTTAAATTGTTGAATTGGCTAGTACCCCCCGACGCCAAAGAACCTGTCTGTAAACTTCCGAATATTGTAGGAAGGCCTCTCTTGAGAGCACGCTCTAGTTACAGTGAACTGGTTTCACCAGAAGCTTGACTGAATGAACATGTGCTGCTTATCAGGTGCAAGGCAACGTATGACATGGTTTGATAGTTTTTACTATCAATTTTTGGTGCCGGGTTCCCATTCACTGGTATTTTTGCACATCAGCCGCTGAAGCTACCCGAAGACATTGTTTTGTCAGCATAGTTTGTGGCTAAGGACCGGGGTGACTGTCCCTCTTTAGGTTAGATGGATACCATGATGTCATTGTGTCACGGTGCTGTTCAGCCATCATCATATACAATCAAAGATCAGGAACAGACTTCACAGGCCATGCACAGGGTCATGTAGACCCACCAGTGGTGACAGGTATTCCAAGCCTTTTAATGGAGTAAGGAAGACGTGTGTCGAAGGTGTCAAGCTGATTGGCTGATGTAGATGAGTGGCCTTTAGCTCCAGCCCCCAATGACGTGAGATGCCTTTGACAGTGAGTAGCAGCACAGCTAACTGCTATGTTTCTCTTCTCAGGTAAACCTTAAGCGGCCCTGTCCATTTTGGCCTGATGACAGCCAGTGCTCCATTAAGGACTGCCAGGTGGAGCCTTGTCCAGAGGTCAGGCTTCGCAGTGGATGGGGCAGGGTCTCATTTAGATGGACATACAGATTTGGTATTTCACTTGTCCTTCAACAAATAGACCAATGGGTTTGTCTTTCTACAGTTAGTTGATGTCTTTTCTTCATTAACAAGCAGTACTCACCACTGGTGCGACTTAAGTTACTCTGATTGGCCTTCAATATGAGGTTTGGAGGGTCCATTATTTCCATTTTACCCATAGTACTGTGTGCTTTTCTTTACAGAGTAAGGTTCCAGTGGGAATTAAAGCAGGCAACTACAACAAGGTAAGCTTACCTGCTAAATAAGCTTGGACAGCATCCTCACGTACGTTGTCACTCGAGTAAAGATGTGTGCCATAAAATCCTTTTTAAATATGTCTATAAGTGTTTCAGACGCATATAAAGGGGATGAAAAGCCTGTCATTTTACGTAGGGTTGTCATAACATAGACAGGCTGTTCCCTCCACAGTGCTGCTCTTGGGCTGAAAAGATGACGTATTGAGGTCTCCTATCAGAGGAGGCGGCCAGCTGTATTCAGTCGGCAGTCAGCTTTCGTGCCTTGATAGCGAGCTTGTTTTGAGCTGCTGAACTTTCCTGTCACACTCTGGATACTGTACTTGTAGCGAGTGGAACTGTAGCGAGAGACGAGTGTATGTATGACTTCACTGAAGCCTCCGTCCGTGATGTCGCCCCGGATCATGTCCGTGATGTAATCTTACAGCTAGTGTTTCTTGCCCACTTCCTTTCCTGCTTCATATGGTCATGTATGCCTGGATTAACACTTCAGGCACAGTTATTTTACGGTTTTGGAGTTCCTGTAAACTCTTGGGGATTATGTCACTTTCTTTGGGTTCCCACTTCCTGTGAAATACTGATGAGACAGGAGATTGTATCCCTGAAAGCAGGGTCTGTGCAGTGGGAGTGGAGCCCATATACCTCCTCACATTGTACCTGTTACTGGGCTAGTAGCCCCTGAACACATGTGCAGGTCAACCTGTGGGAGTGGACCCTTTAGGTCCCCTCTATGACCCTTGAAAGGTTTAGGCTGACGGCCGTAATGTAACGCATGTTCTCGACAGCTCCCTCTAGGGTTGTCACAGGGCAATAAAACGCTGTCTTTCTCCCTCTGCTGAAGTACTCCCAGGCATCCAACACACGGTCAGACGTAGAGGAGTGCGAGCATGCCCATGAGCTGGGGGCCATCAACAGCACACTCAGGTAAGGAAAGCAGCTGGCTAACCCTAGCCCTCTCCGAGAGCAGGCCTCGATTTGCAGTCATTATTTAGTGACTGTAATCTGAGCCCGAGGCTTTGGTTCCCTTCTTTTGGCTGCGGGGAGTGTCCACTGCTTATTTAAAGCTGACCGCACCCTTCATCAACAAGGCTCTATCAGAGTGTTAAACACAAGTGCCCTTCAGGCTGCCTGTGTACCTCCTGCACGCCGGTCATTCAGCGAGTGTCATGGATGTGTTTGTGCAAGTGAAAAGTGATGCTTAGTTTGCTCGGTAATCACTCGACTAAATAAGGAACATTTAATATATAATTGGTATCATACCTTTTCACTGAACATTTACCTATTTCTGCTGTGATTTTGACACTTGTTTTAAGGGTTATATTGCCATGAATAAGACAATATTGGCATAAGATTAATATTTGTAGATTCCTTAATGTTTGTGGACCCGCTGTGGATGGAGTAATATAATTGTCCCTTCTGCCTCTCCAGTAATCAGAGCAGGGAGGCCTTCGAGGACTGGGCCCGGCACGACGATGCCCAAGACCACTTCTGCGAACTGGATGGTGCGTCGCGTTTCCACGGCTGCCGTAACCACGACGTCTGTCGCTCTACAGAGCAGGAGCGGCCTGGCTACAGTTTAATCTGTACTGGGGGGGTCACTGGGAACCTTAAATCAGTTGTAGGAAGCACAGAGCAGGGGCACACACTCACCACAAACACACCTGCAGTCACACGCCAGACTGCTGGAAGAGGCCCCCACCTACTCAGGCCCGCCAGCCCACCAGCACCACTTCCTGTACACATTCTCAAACGTGTCATTTTCTTCCTCCCCGTGATGGAAGTGCTGGCTGCTCGTGACACGCCTCCCTGTCCCCAGATGAGTCGTCCCCAGACGCCCAGTACGTGGACCTGCTGCTGAACCCTGAGCGTTACACCGGCTACAAGGGCCCCTCGGCCTGGAGGGTTTGGAACAGCATCTATGAGGAGAACTGCTTCAAGTGAGGGACCTGGCTGTTACTGCCGCCTGAGTGCCTGCCTGCCTCGCCCCTCACGCATGCCTTCTGCCTCTCCCGCAGGCCCAGATCAGTGTACCGGCCCCTGAACCCGCTGGCCCCTAGTCGGGGTAAGCTGAGTGTAACGCTGCCATCTGCTGGCCACACCTTATATCCTTTACTGTCAGCAATTGCATCTCCTTAGTTTTTCATAATTATTCAGCAGTTTAAGTTTTAAAAAAATATTTTGTAACACCCACTTTCTCTGTCCTTGTTTTTTTATGTCTTATTTTAGGAGATGATGATGGTAAGTCCAGTTTTTTTAAGTACGTAGATCACTTGTTTATAAAATAGAATACATTTCTTCATTTATAATTTATAATTGCTGTTTTATTCACACAGGTGAAGGTTTTTACAACTGGTTGGAAGGTAATTAGATTTTTTATAAGGGTGTGTGCGTGAGTGAGTGAGAGAGACCCTTTCCCCGTCTTGCTGTAATGCTGCCACCCTCTCTGTCTGGCTCCCAGTTTGCTGGCAGTGTTAATTGGCTTGTAGTTCGACATGCCCAGTGACCCCCAATACCCCTAACCTTAAACCTGCAGGCCTCTGCCTGGAGAAGAGAGTGTTCTACCGCCTGATCTCTGGCCTCCACAGCAGCATCAACATCCACCTGTGTGCAGAGTACCTGCTAGAAGGTGAGTGGGCATTCTGATGGGCTGTGCGCATGGGCGAACGCTACCAGGCCTCATGCCAGTGCCCTTGCCCACAGAGCCCTGGAGCAAGGCCCACTGGGGCGCCAACGTGCGTGAGTTCCGGCGCCGCTTTGACCCAGCGGAGACTAAGGGCGAGGGCACACGCCGCCTGAAGAACCTCTACTTCCTGTACCTGATCGAGCTGCGAGCGCTCTCCAAGGTGGCACCATACTTTGAGCGCTCCATCGTCAACCTGTACACCGGCAGTGTGCCGGAGGATGCCCAGACCAAGGAGCTGTTGCTGCAGATCTTCAACGAGATCAGGTGTGGGCGCCGTCCCCAGCCAGGCGGGCCATGGAGGGGCTTAGCTTTCCCGGGATAAGGCTGCATCTCCAGATCACTTCTGTCCCAGGGCGTTTGCGTCGTCCTGACCTGTCCTCTTCTCTGCCTGCTCTCTGTGTCCTCAGAGCTTTCCCCATGCACTTTGATGAGAAGTCCATGTTTGCAGGACACAAGCTGGAGGCCAAGACTTTAAAGGTGAGCCGGCTCCTTGTCAAGATCAAGGAAGAATCTGCCTGTTTCTGCGTCACCAATCACCCACCCTGCCAGCTTAGTGATTCATAACCCAACATTTGCTTGGCTAATTGCCTTTTTATTAATTGAATTAATTTCAGAAGGTTTTTTTGTTGGGGGTATTAAATCGGATGAAGTGTTTTAAGCAGAGATCCGTTCGTGCTTCTCTGTCCTGGCTGACATTTATCTAGCCGGTTTATCATCAGTGCCCACCAGAGTTGTACCCATAATGCCTTACTTCCACGCCACCTCTTGCCAGCTCTGCTCGGCATGGCAACTTGAACCTTTCCCTCTGTCTGTTTCAGGAGGAATTCAGGCTCCACTTTAAGAACATCTCCCGCATAATGGACTGCGTGGGCTGCAATAAGTGCCGAGTGTGGGGTAAACTGCAGGTACGAGACCGAACCCACTCCAGCAAGCTCTGCCCTCCCACTTCCTCCTTGCTGTTCTGTGTCCCCTGAGTGTTGGTGACAGCCATGCGGCCTTCTGATCTGTGACTACAGGCCCCTTTGGCTTGGGAATTATTATTATTATTAATAATAATAACAATAATGATGATGGTGATAATAATAAATATTTTTATTATTATTTTAATTATTGTTATTAGCAATATCATCTACTACTACTGTTACCAAAATTTTACAGATTATCCTAGGACTTATTATGAATTAAAAGGTTTTTATGTGAAGTATTGAATTATTTCCCACATGGAAGCTGTGGAAGTTCTTCCCTTTTGCAATTATTAACAAATATAAAATGGCTGCCAATTGATTGTGCTAAGTGGGAGCTCTAGCATAGGTGTTACCGTAGCCCGGGTTCGAAAAGCATTTGATGCCACAGCACAGTCATACAGTGAAGCTCGCCGGTGGGGAAGCTGATTGGCTCGCAAAGGACGAGGTCGAGGGAAGCTGATTGGCTCGCAAAGGACGAGGTCGAGGGAAGCTGATTGGCTCGCTAAGGACGAGGTCGGGGGAAGCTGATTGGCTCGCTAAGGACGAGGTCGAGGGAAGCTGATTGGCTCGCTAAGGACGAGGTCGGGGAAGCTGATTGGCTTGCTAAGGATGAGTTTCCTGTCGGCATGATCCATGTGGGCAGCGGCTGAGTACAGCGCAGTGGTGTGTTAATAAGGTTTGTTGACTTAACAAATGAAACAGAGCAGGCTGGATTTATTTGATTTTTCCTCAGTGAACAAACACGGACAGGGTTGAAACATACCCCCTAGGTTAAAGGTAGCGTAGCTTCCCCATTCCCTTTGTAAACCTGCATAGAGAAATGCAGGGTTTTTCATTCACAAAATACATTCCAGAACTAGCTATGGCTTTTATTATTCTAAAAGCTGAAAAAACAGAACATACTGGTGATTGGTCAGATTTCTCCAATCATAGTTATAACTGTGATCTGTATTGTTTCTGTTTTGCAGTATTTACTGTAAACCATTGCTTTCCTGTGGAGAGCTTCATCCCTCCATGTTGTGGGGCGACTGACAGCGGTTCTGCCTGACTGAGATGGACCCACTGGCTAAATGCTGCAGCTTTTTGGTCCTATGGTTCCTTTAGGAGCAGAGCGAAGCTTCTACACTTTAGCACACGGAGCGTGGTGGAGCTTTCCTGGGATTAGTACTGATGCACTGCTAGCATTGATATTTCAGGGAGAGAAGCTGAGCTGCAGAGGAGCAGATCTAGACTAAAGCCGTTGGGAAAACCTTTGATCGCTGTAGCATTTTCATTATCAGAGTCTGAGTGTTTCCAGAGCAGCTGAAATGAGTAAAATCCATACAGTCCATAGACTGCCTTAAAATATGAAATGTAAGGACTTTTACCAAGTTATTTTACATAAGATTCTTTTCCGTGACATTATTTTAATTTCAAATATATAATGCATAATAGGGATGTTTGGTCCCTGGTGTGGTTTTTAGTTGTTTTTGATGTCCTAGGTGAATAACCCCTTCCATTTTCTGTGTCTCCCCCAGACTCAGGGGCTGGGCACCGCTCTCAAGATCTTATTCTCGGAGAAGGAAATTCAGAACCTACCGGAAAACAGTCCATCGAAAGGGTTCCAGCTGACACGACAGGAGATTGTAGCCTTGCTGAATGCGTTTGGAAGGTGCGCTTCACTTTCTCCTAGCCACTGCATGTGCTTTAGTAATGAGTCATTAGTTTTGTTTATCATTACAGCAGTCTGTGAAGGCCTTTGGCCTAAACTAAATTTTTCCCTCCCTTTGTCATGATGACCCCCCCCCAAAGCTGCAAGCTGTTTTTACAATTCCTAGAATTTTCTACAGGACCTTTTTTCTCCAAGCTGTACCAAATTGTTTGTAAAAGAGGCTCCCTCTAGTGGCTGCCTGCTATCACACCCACCGATTCCACAGAGACAGTACTTGAAATTTCAGATTAGCCCTTTACAGGAAGTATTGTCAAATTCCAGCCTTTTTCACGCTCATTTTTTAGGAAGCCATGTTCAGCTTATATTATGCTTCAGGTTTTCCACAGGTTTATTAACTGTTTTCCTCCTTCCTCCAGGCTCTCCACAAGTATCAAAGAGCTGCATAATTTCCGAACTCTGCTTAAGGACCAGAGGTAACAAACATGCCCAGCCACCAGGTGGCAGCAGCCAGAGGACACTGCAATAGTCTTATCTTCCCAAGAGTAAGGCCACCATTTCAGGGAATAACAGGATCAGTTCCATAAAGCATTTTCCCCTGCGCCCCCCCCCCTCCCCCCCCGCAGCCCCATGAGAACCTCGATTACTGTGGAGTCAGGTGAGGTTCTTGGCTTTGGCCCGTCTCCGCTATCAGTCATTCCTCGCTTGCTCTTAAGAGATTACTGCTCTGTTCTTTTTCGCTGTGTGCTGGGGAGATGCAGGGAAGAGTGTGAGGGTATCACCTCCTCTTTCCGGACAGCGGACTCCTGACCATTTTGCTGATATTGGCTGCCGTCCGCTGTGGGTTGCTCATTCCCTCAAAGCAGTCCTGTTCTCTGTCTCTGCAGGCGCATGTAAATGGCAGTTATAGATATGAAGTTCAAATAGGATCGAATTTATTTTCAGCTGTCTCCCGTCACGTCGAAACTTGATTTAAACATCGAGTGTGTCGTCTTTTATTTTATTGGGGCCGATGGTAAATGTTGATTATTCGATATATTTTTTTGTTTTTACATTGTTTTTGCACCGATATTTATTCTGAGCAATAACTAAATTAATCTTGCGTGTCTGTGGCCCCAAACTTAAGCAACTCAAACAAGCATGGATCTGGTGCAGTACAGCCAGATCCCTTCAGTGTTCATTGGATGGGTTGGGCTCTCTTGTCACTGAGACCAGGTGCAGAGATGAGTGTTTTTTACGGAGTGGACACACTCGCTTGGCTACAGCCTGAAGCTACACCTGGCGAAGACAGCAAAACAGGTGCCATGGCATTCGTGGAGCCTTCTGCTGCCGCTTCTCCCAAGGCAGCTATTCTCTGCCCTTTGGAGTAGGTCAGCAATCGCCAGTTTCAATGTCTGTCTCGGGGTGTCCATGGAGAAGGTCCCATAGTGCCACTCTAACCATAATTGCAGGCAGTGGTTTGTGGGCTAAGTTTTTCAGGACCTGTAGGATCTGGGAAGCTTTGTGCTTCCTTGTAGCTTTGTCTTTAGTTTATTCAGCACAGCATCTGGCCTTTAGTCGTTGGCTTGAAGGCGGCGAGACAGGAGATGCTTTCATTTATCTGGCCCATATACACAATAGGGAACGTTAGTCCATGACCCACGGAAACAGCCAGTTCACTGCTGATGCATTATGGTACCGCACAGAACGTGCAGGCGGTATATCCGGATATGGAGGCTTGGCAGCTGGTCACTCTTCAGAGCAGGCTGTGTAAGGGGCTGGGTTTGTGAAGCTGTCAATCAAAGCTGCTTCATTTCCTTTCTTCTGCTTCTGTGTCAAAGCCCCACCTTTTACTGATTTTCCCATAAAATTCTGGACTCGTACAGTTAAATCCTAGAGAAGTCTGTTTGATGCCCTGTCTCCTGAGTGGGGTGTAATGATACCCCAGCTAGGACATTTCCTTGCGGCCTTGTGGCTGAACCCCCAGCCGGCACCTTTCTTGGTTGAACGTTTATAGCGGAAAGAGAGTGAGGTGGACAGCTTTGTCGAATCTGCTAAGCCAGTGATCCCCCTGCCGCACCCGTCTCCTGAAACGTGAGAGCACGTTCTCTGTCTTCCTATTTCGCACACGTTAATTGGCCTGGCCCCTTCCTGGAGTACCCAGGCGCTTATCATATCAGCTTTTGTTGATGGTGCCGACTTCTGCTTTGAGCACGTGGAGCTGGCTGGCTGGCTGCCCATTCAGTCGATTAGATGCATCTTGTGTAGAGATTGATGTTTTATTCATGCACACTTAAGATTCTGTGCATGCTGAAGCACCACATTCTCTACATGGTAAGTGTCCCTTTCCCCCCTCGAAGCTGCTTCCGGGGAACTGAAGTTTCTCCTGGTTCCGAGACCCCCGCTCCCAACCCCCCAGTCCAGAATGATAATGTTAAGTGAAGTTTACTCGAGACCATCAGAAGTGACCAAAGAGCTTTCACTCCCCCCTCGCCTTCCACCGTGCTGTGCCACACATCCTGTCCACGCCCGCCCCCCCGGGGGGGGGGAGGGGGGGGGGGGGGGGCGGGGGGGGGCGGGGGGGGGGGGGGGGCGGCGGGGGGGGGGGGGGGGGGGGGGGGGGGGGCGGGGCGGGGGGCGG